>JBBPBX010005019.1:30509-60551 GCA_038048925.1 Garcialebias charrua
TATATATATATGTATATATGTATATATATATATATATATATATATATATATATATATATATATATATATATATATATATATATACTACTGTATTGACTACTACTATATACTACTGTATTGACTGTATTGTATATATAATACTACTATATTGACATCATTCAGCAGCAAATCACATCCATCCTTCATCAGCAAATGATGTCAAACATGAACACTTCTGAAAGAGCAGCAGCTACTGCATTGACATCAATCAGCAGCAAACCAGTAGCAAATCACATCCATCAGAAACATGTTGCAACCATAGTGACACCAGTGCCTTGGTGTGCAGTCCATGTCCACGTGCATGAAAAACAAGTCCATGAGCTCTAAGAAAGCTCGAAGCAGCAGAAAAAGAAAAATAATTCCCTTACTTTGATTGAAGTGTAGGTAGACAGTCTGTATGATGTTTTTCTCAAGTTCAAACCTGGATCACATGGAACTGCTTAGCCATTGCTCAACCATGAATGATGGGAGCATTTGAGGCCAGGTGTGAGTTCAGGTGTTCTGTTGGGGAGGTCAGCTGCCTGAAGAACTTGCATCCACTTCTCTGCTGTTCCCTGGGACTGCCACCTTTCTTTCTCCTGAGGTGAGGTGGTCTATCAGGCTGTTTGCAGTCACACATTCCTCATACAGCTCATCCATAGACATGTTTAGCCTGCCAAAAGGTGTTAAAGTTCATTAGTGATACAGAGCCTAGGTTATGTAGTGATAAATAAATGGAAAAGCTGTATTGTTTATATTTATAAATTTAGCATTGTATGTAAACTACATTTTGAAATGTATTTATTAATTACCTATATGAACTGTGATTTTTTTTAAAGATGGACAAGGTTGTATGTTTGCATAGTGTAAAGTAAATTCACAATTATGTATTTATTTGTACGTGTCAATTGTACACTTTTGTTTATAACTATCAATAATTAAACATGGTTCACCACTACACTGGAAATTATTGAATAATTTGAACTTCTGTTTGAATTTAATGCTATGAACTTTTTCCTTTTTGTTACATTTACTATGAATTTCTCACAGGGCAGATTAGAGCCAACATGGAGGACTCACCAACATATATTATTATTATACATATAATATTGTCCAGTATGTGATGCTGCAGTCATGTTACTGAACTCCCACTGATGGGCTAACCTGGTTCCACCACAGCAGCAGGATCCTCAGACAGAACAGCTGGTGGGATGTCCTGGTATCTGCAGCCCTCTCTCCATTTGTTTCTTCATGGACATGGAGCTGTGACATTATGTTGTGCCTCTTGCTCAGCAGAACGCTCCTCCAGTGGAGACTTTCTGGACAGACTGCAGGAAGTTCCTAAACAAACAACAGGTTTATCAGTATTATCAGTAAAAAGAGATTATTAAATCATTTTTAAGACTGAGAATGTGTACAATTATTAGCTCTGTTGTTATTGCCTAACTAACCTATTCAATAATTCTTCAAACTGTGACATTCATTCATAATGGAATGAAAGAGAACATAAACAGAAATTATATAATACTGAAAACTAGAGACATTAAAACATTTTAAAAGACACAGAGAACTTTAAATGGATTAAGAATGTTAATAAGTGTTGGATTTGAGTGCAATGTAAGTGCAATCCATGGCAGGAGTTGAATCCACATCTGAAAAGGGATGCAAGCTTTTCACAACATATGCTGTTGTAACTGTTCTGTGTCTCTCTTCATTCAGTTGAGTTTACACTGATGTATTTACCTTGGACAGTCACTGGTGAACAAGCCATTTCAGGTCGTTTGTCTAAGAAAAAAAAACGAGCTAACGTTAGCATCGTGTTTGTATTGAGCTGACTTACCGCTTTAAGCGGAGTATAACTTGTTAGCTGCCTTAATGTTGGTATGAGATGTAGTTTATAGTTTATTTATTTACCATCATGGAGCCGAAGAGGTAGCGATCAGCGAAAAGTTCGGCGGAGCGTTTTGCAGACGGACCACTCTGTACTTCCGGTCGGATACGAAGCGAAAATAATCCGGTGGAGCGCGTCAAAGACGGGACACTATTTTACTTCTCCACCCTCCTTTGCATGATAGAAAATTATTGCAAGTGCTGCACTGACCTGACTGGTCATTTTTTATTAATTAGTACGCTTTCGATCGCAGATGCACACTTCCGGTGGATTCTTCTTCGTTGGTTTTCGGCGGTGGCTACTTCCGGTCGGCTAACTAGCATCGAAAATAGGAATCGCAAATTAATATTTTGAACGATTCCGGGAAAACCGGACAGTTAGTCCCGGTTCCGAACGATTCTCGATGCCCAACCCTATTTAAAATCTAAGGATATTTTATTTTCTTTCTTCCCCAAAACTGCAGTGGACCCCATGGTGGGCATGGCCCCCTGGGCCTGGGCCCAGTCGGCCCTGCTGATAATCCGGGCCTGCTGAGGAACCAAGGACTCAGGGTCATGAACTACCTGGATGACCTGCTGATTCTGGCTGAAGGCAGAAAGTAGGCACAGTTACACTCTTACAAGGTGATTTCTCACTTGAGGTCTCTTGGGTTTGTTATAAACCTGCAAAAGAGCAATTTAACTCCATCACGGGTTACCGTATTTTTGGGAGTACAGATAAACACCATCCAATACAGAGCATGGCTTTCAAAGGAAGGAGTTTCCTCCATCCACTCTTGTCTGAGCAAATTTAAATTGGACCATCGAGTCCCTGTAAAGACCTGCCAACGCCTTCTAGGCCTCTTGGCAGCGGCCATTCCATGTGTACCACACGCATTACTAAAAATGTGTCCCATGCAGCTGTGGCTGAACCAACGGATACAGCCTAACCTACCTAGACAAACAGGGAAGGTTAGGATGAATTCAGAGTGCCTAGAGGCCCTGGAACCTTGGAGAAACGTGTCCGTTTTCACGGATGGGGTCTCACTAGGAAGGGTGTCATCTCGTGTGGTCATCACAACAGATGCCTCAAAAACAGGATGGGGGGCGATCTGTAGGAATCAGAATGCCCGCGGCCTTTGGAATGAACAGGAAACAAGATTACACATCAACTTCCTGGAATTGTTAGCCGTATTCCTGTCATTGAAATTCTTCTTCCACAAAAGGTCTGATTGCTGGACAACACTTCCTAGTAAAATCAGATAACAGAACCACAGTGTCCTTTATCAACAGAGAGGGGGGGGGGGACAATATCTTGGGCCCTCCTCCATCTGGCACAAAGGATGCTCACATGGTGTGCGCCAAGGATCCTGTCACTCAGAGCGACTCATGTCCCTGGTGAACTAAATTATGGAGCAGACGCCCTTTCAAGAGGTCCTCTGCTGGCGTCAGAATGGAGCCTGAACCCACGGATTGTGGAAAGTATGGTCACGATTCGGCAGGGCCTCTGTGGACCTGTTCGCCTGCAGGGCCAGCTCACACTGTGACCTTTACTTCTTCTTGAGGGAAACGGATGCCCCATTAGGTATGGATCCTCTGGCACATGACTGGCCAGCAGGGGCACTTTACTATGCGTTTCCACCTGTCCCTCTGATCGGGGCGACACTTGAACGGGTACGTAAAGGAGCTCTTTCTTTGATCCTTATAGCACCCAACTGGCTGCAGAAAACATGGTTTCCAGAGCTGATTTCAATGCTATCTGGGATACCATGGAATTTGCCTTCTCATGGGGACCTTTTGACTCAGGCGCATGGTCAACTCCTTCACCCGCGTCCGGAGTTGTGGCAACTTTTAGCCTGGCCATTGAAGGGGTCTGGCTGAGAGCCTAGGACTTTTGTTGCTTACTCCCAAAAAAACAAACAAAAAAAAAACTCAGAGAGTTTACAGCCGCCTGTGAGGTTACCCTGTGCTTGGCCTGGGTTTTCTACCTCCACATTTGCCATATTTATGCCCAGTGGAGACATCATGTTGTTGTTTACATGTGGCATTTTTTTCTCCTCTTAGCATATGCTTTCTACAGAAAACAGCTGGGAGATGCCTGTCTTTAAGACGGATGCTCTCACATACACTTTGCCGAGCATTTCAAGGGCGTGAATGGATTACGTTCCCATAGCAAGTATGTTGCAACGAGAGAACATGACTGAAAGGGAACTGAAAGTTATGCACCATAACTCATGTTCCCTGAAGGAAGGGAACGAGGTACAACATAACTGGCTCTTTTCAATGCTGGAAGCTCGGTGAAGTGCAATTGTTGAGGAAGATGGAGGGGCGCTCACCGCCTAAATACCCAGAGGGTGGGGCCTCTGGTGCTACGGTGATGCCCCTGCTGTAAAGGCGTGATAGATAGATAGATGATAGATAGATGGAACCGGAAGGTGGAGACGATTTCTGAGAATCGCAGGCTACCCGCAGGGTTTGGGAGTTGTCAGTGTGGTGGAATCAATCTGGATGAGGACTCATAGCATGGATCAGTGAAAGGATTCCCACAATTGAACCATATTGGATTTGGATCGCCCAGATGAGATGAACACTCAAGGCTGCAGGAAAAGTAAACTGTCTGCCTGAAGAAAACCAACAATCAAGCTTATCTAAATCCGACTCCCCAAACAGTCTTGGAAAGGGGCTGACTATCAAATTTCTCCTGAGTCATGAGTAACCGAGGACAACAATTGCATCTATTGCACCCCCCGTCCCCCTCCCTGGAGAACTTTCTGTGAGCGCTTATCAGAAATGCTGGCTGGAAAGATCACAGAACTGTGGCTGATCTGAACCAGGCTTATGGACTAATCTCATCCCCTAGACCTCAAATGCATATGTAATTTGTCTTAAAGTCCAACACCCACCATGTTTTCAAATTACATTGCCATTAATATTTATTAGTTTATTTAAAAATAATACAGGAGCGTTTATTTATATTGTAGAGAAATAACGCTAAATGTGTTATTTCATGATTTGTAGCAGATTTTAGCAGAAGCTCCAGGAAAAATCTGCTCCTCTCCATATATGGGCATTCACATGGGCATTCACGTCACTAAAGTGACGCCCTAGAGTTACAGGCGGAGCATTCAGCAACTTCCATGACCGTTGCTCTGAGCGAGGAAAGGAAAAAACGAAGCATTTTTAAATATTCCCTAAAGCTGCCTGTTGATTAATCCTGCTGTCGCTCACTCATGTCTATCATATTCTGAGCGAGCATCCACGTAGACATACTAGTTTAATTCGCTTGATCGCGACAAATTCATTCATTTCCGCATCGGCTTTTTATTCTCTCCCCCCGTGACCAGACAGGTCGGGAGTACAGAAAGCGCAGCGGAGCTCTGCGCGCGTGCTCCCCCGTGCTCCCCCGTGCTCCCCGCAACAAGGCTGGGACGGAGCAGAGCCCTGACACGCATTCGGAACTTCAAAGGTGACCAGCGGAACGAGGAGCCAGAGACGCGCGCGGCTCGCTCCTCTGGGCAGAATGCAGCAACGGTCCGCAGCGGTGTTATAAAATAAATAATAAATAAAATCAGAGCGCTGGTCCATATGTACACACAAATGCACCAGGAAATATGCAGTTTTAACTCCCACTCTCTCTCATAAACCTCCATGGAAACTCACTCCTGCCTTCTGCCTTCTGGGTGGAGATGTAACAAAAGTCACATGACACTTCGGCACTCTTCGGCCAGGTTTCCGGATTCATTCGGGAGTGGGTTGTTTTTTTTTTTGTTTTTTTAACCCTCGCCTGGCCCAAATGCAAAAATGAAAATAGACATCATATTAAATTACAGTAATTTTCCTATATGGTGAATTGTTACTGTCATGGTGGGTGTTGTCCTTTAACTGTACTTGCTGGTAGAGTTTTTTTGATGTTTCATATAGTGTCCTAACAGACAAGATGTGAAATGTATTTTTTGTAATACCACTATCTACCCTCGTGGTTCTTTCCCCTTTTCATATCTAAGATTGTGGCGGCGGTGATACTGGCTACGGCTTCATACACTCTGCCCATCTTTCGGACGACTATGCGTATACAATCATGTTCTGCCTTGGTGCAATGTCAATAAAGATATTCTGATTCTGATCTGATTTATCTTTTCTATGGAATAACAAAGGTGATGATGAAGATGGCAACACAAATACATTTCAGGACAGGAAAGGTGGAACACAGAACTGCACAAGTTGTATAGCTTTTTGTGTAACTTCAGTTCTATTTCATGTAGGCTTTGACTTTTAAGACTATTGGTAGTGGGTTTATCCCGGTGCAGCACTGAAAACTTTAGTCCACGCTCACCTGCTGTGTGGACAGTATAAACTACCCTGAGACCAGGGTTTGGCTCCCCTTTTCTTTCAGCCAGCAATCAATATAAAGAAAATTAAAGAGCAGAAGATGATGACCAGTGGAATGATTTGCCTGTGCCCAGCCTGCAGGATGGGATATACCCTCAGCTCCTACATGCATGCTTTCAACGAGGGCTGTCTCAGAGCCGAACATGCCGGTCAAGCCCTGACACCGCAGACTTCCTGCCCGTCCTACAAGCTTCTCCCGCTCGAAAAGAAACAATGCTGGACCACTATCTTCTCATCAGGTGAAGAACCGTTCCAGCTTCCAGAGAGCTACCCATTGGACAAGGTCCTCGAGTTTCTCGATACGCGGCAGGATTCGGACGGTTCTGTCTCCAATGAGGAGACAGTTAGAAGTCTTGCTCCCTGCTCCCAGATGAGAGGGCCGGAGATGAAGCTGCTGCCAACAGGTGTTTTCCTGGGCATTCCGATATCAGCGACTACCCCCCTTCTGGCGACTGGCGCGCTTGTCCATGCTCTGCCTAACATTACTCAGAAGGTGGCAAGTGCCAAGGACCTGACTGTGCCGGAACGGTCAGCTCCTTTACCTTCAAACGACTTGGCGGGAAAGTTTGTGGCCCCGCACTCTGGCCATGGAGAGCCAGTCTGGTCTTGGTTTCCAACTGTGTCAGCATATCTGCCGGGAGCAGCTGTCAACCCGCTGAAGCTGAGAGCACCGGTCTTCACCTACGCGCCAATCACAAAGGTAGAAGGGCTCACTGACAAGGGTTTTCTACCTGTTCCTCACCTGGAGCCTAGCCTGACGTCTGTTTTTGGGGTTAGAGTGCCATAGCATGTTGGACAACGTCCCGTCCCTCCATCCTCCAGCGACCAATTCACTGCCAGACTCACTGACAGAATACATCAGTGCACGTCTCAGGCAGCTGCAGTGACCAACAATGTGTATTTGTGTTTTTCAATGTCCTACTCATACACTTGATACACAAATCAGAGGGCAGTGAGAGTACAGTGTTTCACCCAAGGGCACATTGGTACGCTGTGGGTATTGAAGCCCCCTGCCTCCATTTGGAAGATGACAGCCTTACCCACTGGGCCAAACCACTCCAAAGCCATGTCAAGTTCAAATTCAAGAATCTTTATCATCCCCGTGGAGCAATTTGTTTCACAGTCAATATGCACACAAAACATGCATACTAGACAATACATTGACATTAAAATAACTACAGAAATCATCATTGTTTGTTAAGAAGCCTAACCGCTACATGGATGAATTAGTTTTTCCGTCTGTTCATCTGGGGTAGCAGATACCAACATCCAGATGGTAGCAACCTGAACTCACTATGAAGTGGGTGATCAAGATCTGCCGGAATCAGCCTGGCCTTGTTGGTGTATCCAGTTCCCCTCCAGGGGCCCTGGAAGCTGTGACCCCCTTGTGGATCAACCAAGTTGGGGAGAAGGCCTTTTTGTCGATGTGCTACCAGGTTGCTCTGATCGAGAGTGATTGAGGACAAATGCAACCTGTTGTCCTTATTAGACAGAAGTGGAGCAGAATGTCTGTTTTCTCTCTCCTTGTTTGGAGTCATGGGACTGAGAAGCTGCGAGTTTTGTAAACGAGCAGATCTCCTGACACCAATTTGTTTCCTGGATGGGTCCAGTTTACTGGTCCTTGGCTTTAACAGAGCATTGGAACCAGACAAACCGGCCTGTGTCTGTGTTTCACCCGTTGGCGAAATATTGTTTAAGAGCAGAGCTGAACCAGCACAGTGAGAGAGGTCACGTGCTGCCGGATCACTGCTTGGACATTACATGTCGCTCATTAATAATAAAGGGACAGCTACAATGTGAGAACGTGGAGATGATTCTTTGTGCTTGGCAGACTTTAAATTGTCTGGTGATAGAGAGCCCAGTTCCCTTCGAATAACAGGAAGAGGAATCTGATTCAGCTCTGATTTGTTTACGTACACAGCAGTTTGAACACAATTGCTTTTGTGAACGTGTGAAGCTTGTGGTTGCCTGTGGGCTCCTGACGTGCCCCCCCTCCCCGTCATTAGATTCTATCGGTGCGCCTCCCTGAGGCGCAGACATGTCTCCTTTTTGCTTGGTTAGTGTGTTGACAGCCCCGTCATTTACAATGGAGCGGGAGCTGGAGCACGTGACCCCCACACCTGTCTCCATGAGGGGTGGGGGGCCTGCTTGCAGACGCCTCTGTGCCTGTCCACTACAGACGGAGCAGAGACACCCTACCGGGGCTCATTGATTAGGCTAACACCCCATGAGCCGTGAGGGAGAGGGGGGGAACGGCCCCTCCCTTTATGACGGCTGGCAGGCCAGAGGGACCTGTTCTGCTGAAGTTACTTGTGTTTTTTTTTTTTTTTTTTAGAGTCAATAAAACAGAGAGGGGCTGTTTTATAAGCTTTATTCGTGCTTAGGTGTAACGACATGTTTGATTTTATGTCAGTCACAGCAGGAAAAACATGATTTGTGCCTGCAACAGAGTCATCAGCTTTTTGTACAGTGCTACAAATAAAGTCTGGACATGAAGAGACAATTTCCCGTACCTCGTGGGCAGGTGATCGTGTAAAGTCAAGACGTGAACCTGGTTCATCAGGCACGCTTTTGTCTGCCGTCCCGGTTCGCCGAGGAGGCCCTTTGTCTGACCGCCTGGTGGGAGACAAACCTGTTTTTGCTCCATGCGTGTTCGGTGCGAGGTGGGACCAGCGGTGGTCTCTGCCAATGCTCATCCTCGTACGCTGGCCGCTTCTGCGGTGGGGCACGAGTTGCCGAGCGGTGTCGAGGTTGCGCAGGTCTGCCTCCAGCAGACTCCCTGGGGGGGCGAAGCTTCTCCTAGGAATGCCCACCCGGAGAGCTTCAGCCTGTTTGCGCCTTTGGTCCAGCTTGGTCTGAATTAGATCCAAAGCTTTTCCAAACAATCCCGTCGGTTCTATTGAGTGGTGGAGAAAAGGCACCTTTTGTCTCTCGGGGAGATCAGTTAAAGTCATCCAGAGATGGCGTATCGCAATGACCACTTCCGCCATGCCTCTGCCTTGAGCAACAGTGGCTGTCCCCATCATACGGAGCACGAAGTCTGTTGCCCTACGAGCTTCATCCAGCAAGTCAGCGGCAGCTTGCTTGTTCGTTGTTACTTGGAGCTGTTGCAGCTTTTCAGCTAGGTAAGCCTGCATCAACGCCGACGCGTTCATGGTGCGCGCCGCGAGTCCCTGAGCTCTGTAGCATTTCTTGAGGAGAGAAGCCGAAGCTTGACAAGCTTTGCTGGGAAGAGTTGGTTTTGTCCCGGATGACTTGGGAGCCAGGTGAGACGCCAGTGTGACCTCAATTTGAGGCACGTTGGCTATTCCCACCTCATCTATCCCGTCCATGTCGAGGAACTGTGAAAGTGGTAAGAGCATGGGAGCTCTGGGCTGAGGCCAGGTGCGAGTTAGTTCTGTGAGGAAGTCCGGGAACACGGGCATCCT
Source organism: Garcialebias charrua (assembly GCA_038048925.1). Classification (NCBI taxonomy): domain Eukaryota; kingdom Metazoa; phylum Chordata; class Actinopteri; order Cyprinodontiformes; family Rivulidae; genus Garcialebias; species Garcialebias charrua. Next base: position 40,214 of record JBBPBX010005019.1, read on the forward strand.
TTGCCTCGTGGCGGCCTGCTGCTTTGAGTAAAAATAGTTTCCTACCAGCCTCGTGACCTGTTGACAAGGCGGAGGCTCTGGCCATGGGATGTGTAGCGCGTCCGTTGCTCTGTGGCACAGGTCGAACAGAGCAGGGATGGAAAAGTCAGTTTCCGGGAGCACAGGTACCGGGGTTTGGGAGAGGTCTTCTCCCTGTTCCTCGAATTCGATGTCTGCGTCCTCCGCGGAAAATTCGCCTGAGGCTGAAATCGAGATATCGTCCTCGTTCATCATGCTTCGAGTGTCGAATTTGACTGTTAAGTACACCAATAGAGCAAGCACGTCAGGGCTGACACCCATACGTCTCGTGTGCTGTAGTGCAGAGCCATGTTCTCGAGCTCCGCCGTGGGAGTGAGGGGCTCAGTGGTGTCTGCATCCGCTGGCACTTCTGAGGCGCCCATGGCCTTGGTGACAAGGTCAACCCGGTGCCGTAGCACTGCCTCCAGCATCTGGCTGCAGTGTGGGCACAAATCGGGTGCATCCAATGCTGTTTTTGCGTGTAACATTCCCAAGCAGACGGGACAGGCCTCGTGGATGTCCGTTGCTGCGAGGGGGAAACCGCATCCACTAGGACAGGCGCGCAGAGTTGGGCTCGCTGTCCTGCTGGTTTTCCTTGGAAGTCTTGTCTTTCACTTTCCTTTCTCCGGGGGCACGTCCGAGACAAGGCGAGCAAGTCCTTCCAGAATTATTTTAATTTTATTTTTAAATGTCTCCTCCGTCGCGTCGCTTTCGCTGGCTAGCCCGCTACGAATTAGCAGGGGTAGCGGTTTGACGCAGTTAGCACCGTCGAGCAAAGCAGTCTGTGGAGAGAGGAGAAGAAAATACTTTGGGGTTAAGAGAAAATGTGCCGGACTAGCTTTTGCTAGTCCAGTAGTACGCAGGAATAATTCTCTGTACGCTCTGTGTAGGGAGCAAGCTCACCTCTAGTTGAGCGATGAAGCAACAGAGAATTCCCGCGAAGAGAGGCAGTTCAGGTTTAAGCGAGGTGAAGGGCAAAAAAGAGAAAGATGGACAGGCGTCAGCCGCTTAAATACCAAGAGGGCGGGGCCTCTGGCTCGACGTTGACGCCCTAGCCGTAAAGGCGTGATTGTATTCCTACAGGCAATCGCGCGGGGGCGCAATTCCCATAGCAAGTATGTTGCACCGAGAGAACTTGACTGAAAGGGAACCAACAGTCTTGTCTGTATTCAAAAGCAGAAAATTTAGGGTCATGCAGGTTTTTATGTCTTTAAAACATGCTTGTAGTACAAGTAGCTGATTGGATGGGTTTCATGGACAAATACAAATGTGTATCATCAGCATAACAATGAACTTTTATCCCATGTTCTTTAAAAAGAAAGAATGAGATCACGGATACAAGCGGCTGAAATGAGTTTTCTCCGCAGGGTGTCTGGGCTCTCCCTTAGATAGGGTGAGAAGAAGCTTGGCCATCTGGGAGGGCTCAGAGTAGAGCTGCTGCTTCTCCACGTTGAGAGGAGCCAGTTGAGGTGGCTCGGGCATCTGGTTAGGATGCCTCCTGGACGCCTCCCTGCTGAGGTTTTCCAGGCAGTTCCCAACAGGACCAGTGTAGACACCTGGATGAAGAGCCCTACCTGGAAACACTTACCTCCTGTGCCTCCAGAATCACCTATGACCAACCGTATCCCTGAATAAGTTCTCCTGGTGTCTGTCCTGCCGCTCTCCTACAAACCACAAAGCTGCATCACCACTCCCCTGGGATCTCCACCCTCCTCTCCAAGCTCGTCTCCATTTCAAGATCTGTAAAAGATACAAACCTTATCACTGAAGGCCTCTTGTTTCTGACAGATCCTAATACTTGTCACTCTTCCTTTCAGATAATCTTCCTGTGTAAATACCACTCCACTAACAATAAATTATATTCAGGTCTCTCTTGTAAATGAGTCCCCTAGGCTTAATGGGACAAACCTGTATAAATAAAGGTTGAATGAAAAAAAAAAATCACATTTCTATCTGTGTGTTGGACTCTCTTTGTCAGTTTGCCTATTCTGGGCTTAGAACTAATCTGAACACGATATTTTGTTAATCAGATATACTGTACAGTGTATTCAAGTTGGCACTGTACAACTCAAATTAGACAAGATCATTAACTTATAACGCCCATTGGTGCACTCCATTGGTTGAAAAGGCATAACCTGCTTGTGTTTGTCCACATCATCAACATCAACAAAATATTGTTGAGACTCTCTTGTTTGGTTTAAGCTGCTATTTACATTTTACTGCCCATTATCTCAAAAATTCTCAATAATTCTAGAAAAACTATTTGTGACCAGATTGGATCAATTTATTGATAAACAAAATATTTTAAGTAGCAGTCAGTATGGGTTTAGAGGAAAAACTCTACATCAATGGCTCTCATGGATTTAATGGAACAAATAACTAATGCTGTCGATCATAAACAGTACTGTGTTAGTGTTTTTGTTGATCTAAAAAAAGCATTTGATACCATTGACCACACCATTCTCCTTGAAAAACTAAATAAATATGGTATTAGAGGACCAGCATTACAGTGGGTATCTAGCTATTTGAAAGATAGGAAACAGTTTGTGCAAATAAATGATGTTAGATCTGACCTCCGTGATATCACTTGTGGAGTTCCTCAGGGCTCTGTGCTTGGACCAAAGTTATTTATTTTATATGTGAATGACTTGGTAAATGTGTCAGGACTTCTTAAATGTGTTCTTTTTGCCGATGACACCACATTTTTCTGTTCGGGTAAAGACATAAAACAGATTTTGGATATGATGAAAACAGAATTTATAAAAATACAAACTTGGTTTAAATTAAACAATTATCTTTGAATTTAGATAAGATAAGAGATAAGAGAGAGAGATAAGAGATTTATTTATTAACATTGCACCAGTTAATTAATACAACGTGATTATGTATACACAGTCGTCCAGAAGAGGGAGAGTATGCAAAGCTGCAGCATTTCCAAACACATGACATGTTCTTCTGCGCGGCCGCACTCATCCGTCTCCGGATGAAGGTCAAACAGATATGGAAAAAGGAAAAGCACAATAGGTATCATTTGTGATATTCAAAAAAAGAATCTATCAAAGATTGCCTTAAGACACTCTATGATAAAGTCCCAAAAACTCTATCAGCAATAAGCACAACCAGACAAGACATTGTTGCAGATTTGACGACATGCAAGGAGATCAAAAGAGTCTGTGAGCAGCACTCAGATAACACAGTTCAGCAGTTGTTAAGCTTGGCGCCTCCGAGCGCACTCCCAGAGACCTCTGGGGAGGGAGGGGGGGGGGGTCAGCAATGTCTCTCAGCTTCACTCCAGGAGAATAGTTTCCAGCAGACAGCCTTCTTCTTTTTCCAAGGTCGTGCAGAAACTAGATTAGATAGTTATTGTTTATCTTCAATCCAGGCCACAGTGTTCTTTTTGACTGCAGCCTTCCAAAGTCCAGGTGCTGTTCAGGTCCAAAATCGCCGAATCATATGAGGTTCCGAAGCTACGAACCCCCATCCGTGCCCTGATTAATGCCGGGCGGCTGTAAACGAGTTCCAAAGCGCACCGCAGGTCCGCGGTGGTCTACCGCCGCTCCCATTGTGCGGTTCAGTTCGTACAACAGCTGGGTTGAGGAGCTCACAGCCCGGATCAGAGATTCTTGCTGATCAGGAAGTTTGGCCAGCGCGCCGATAGCCGCCGCAGTCTTCCTGATCTTCCAGTAACAGACAGCTCCGCTCACGCCAAAAAACAGAGCAGCTGCCACCAATATCCCAATAATCCACAAATCTTCCACGTCTTCGACAGACAGGACGGTCAAACACATGGGTTGCCACTGTCCCCACGAGTCCATCATGTATCCGACAACGTGCGTGTCAGAGGGGCAGACCGCTTCTCCTGGCCCGGTCCGCTTTGTGGAAAAAATCTTATCTATAGATGAAACAGCCCAATTTATTAAATCCATCGCAAATTGGTTCGAGTGAGCGCTGAAGAGTCATAGATAAAACTAATTACATGATATTCAGTAACAAAAAGAGAATTGTTGACGATCCATTTGAAATTGAAGATGTTGTGATCTGTAAAGTGAGTGAAGTGAAGTTTCTGGGTGTTATCATTGATGACAAACTGACATGGAAACATCATGTAAATTCCATTAAAACAAAAATAGCTAGATCAATTGCAGTACTGTATAAAGTCAGGGATTTTTTAATTGATAAAGCTCTGTATATGTTGTATAACACAATCATTGTTCCACATTTAATCTATTGTATTGAGGTTTGGGGAAAAGCGTGCAAAACAATTACAAAGCCTGTGTTTATTTTACAAAAGAGAGCTGTAAGAGTAATCACCAGAAAACATTTCAGTCAAAGGGACAGAGATATTCATCAAACCACAATTCAGAACCAGCTTAAAGGGACAGTCTACCTCAATTCAGGGAGTTCGATTGTGGAATTTTCTGGAGAGTGATGTTAAAAATGCAAAATCAATGTATACATTTAAGAAAAAGGTCAAAAAGGACTTGCTCAAAAACTATATATGATGTAGCTTAGTGTGTTTGTGTATTACACTTATGTTGTACTTATGATGTAGCTTAGTGTGTTTGTGTATTACAGTTAGAAAAATTTAGTAGAGTTATTCATTTTGTGATGTAGTTTGAAGGTTATCATTGGTTGAACAAACTGTGAAATAAGGGGCAGATATAATAAGATTTCATCTTCTTTCTGCTCCTTTCATTTTATCCTACTTGTATTCTTGTATCTGATGAAACTGTTTTGTATTGTTCTTTTAAAATGAATGAATAAACATAAAATCAAATCAAATCAAATTATCTCATGGCAACAACGTAAGTGAAGACTGGTTCTGCTCCAACAGCAAATAAGCAGTTTGATTTCTGGAGTCATCAATCACATTCTGCAGCTGCATCAAGTCCTCTATGTAGGATATAAAGCTGTGAAAGTGGAGCTCAGTAGAGTAGTTTCAGAGTCCCTCTTCACTGCTTGTCTCAGATAGCCGCAGCCTTCAGCCACTACCCAAGTAGGGTAGATTAGTGTTTGGTTGAGCAGTTAAATTACTGGTAGTCATATCCAACCAAGCAGCAATCTGCCTTTGAATTCTCTGGTGATTACCTATAAATGTGTACATGCTCTGGGGAAAAGGCACTAGATATAACCAATTTTTCCCATGCCTATTAAAGTAGTTTCATTTATTTTATAGATGTAAATAGTGGGTGGCAATTAAATCAAGAGCCAATATAATTTGAAAAAATGGGGACGTGATAGGTGGTATCTTAACGACCGACTTAAGTGATCACTTACCTGTTTTCACAATCTATAAAAATGATCAAAGCATCACAAAAGCAGTTACAACGAAGAAAAAGATCATAAACACGTCAAAAAAAGTTTTGGAAAAATTGAAAGAGGATCTAGATAAACAAGACTGGAATGATGTGTATGTTGATGATGCGAACAGAGCATATGATGAGTTTATGAATATCTTGGAAGCTCTGTATGAAAAGAATTGTGTGCAAACAAATCATACAAAGAGAAATACGGTTGATCAACCATGGATGACAAAAGGGTTGAGAAATGCTTGTAAAAAAAAGAATTATTTGTATTCATGTTTCTTGAAATTGCGAAGTCAGAGCGCTGAAGAAAAATATAAAAAGTATAAAAATAAATTAGTAGGGATTATAAGGAAACATAAGAAAGAATATTATAGTAAATTATTAGATAAAAGTAATGGTGATATGAAAGCAACATGGCGAGTAATGAATAGTGTCCTGAAGAATCATAAAACAAAAACTGGTATTTCAAAATATTTTGTAAAAGACAACGATGAAATTCATGATGAAAATGAAATTGTAAATGGATTTAATCAATATTTTGTGAATGTTGGATCAAGCCTTGCAGCTAAAATACCAAAAGTAGATAATAATGTGATCCATTCAATTACAGGTTGTGCAAATAGTATTTTTCTAAATGGAACTAACAAAGAGGAAATAATGAATGTAGTAAAAAATCTTACAGACAAGAGATCAAAAGACTGGGTGGACATGGATATGATGTTTGTAAAGGACATAATGAGCCATGTTATTGAGCCGTTTACATACATATGTAATTTATCATTTTCAACAGGAATATTTCCAGATAATATGAAAGTAGCTAAGGTAGTTCCTCTTTTTAAAAATGGTGATAAATGTGTGTTCAACAATTATAGACCTATATCCTTGTTACCACAGTTTTCAAAAATTCTTGAAAAACTATTTGTAAACAGACTAGATCAATTTATAGATAAACAAAATATTCTAAGCAACAGTCAGTATGGGTTTAGAGCAAAAAACTCTACATCAATGGCTCTCATGGAATTAATGGAACAAATAACTACTGCTGTCGATCAAAAACAATATTGTATCAGTATTTTTGTTGATTTAAAAAAAGCATTCGATACTATTGATCACACCATTCTCCTTGAAAAACTGAACAAATATGGTATTAGAGGACCAGCATTACAGTGGGTATCTAGCTACTTGAAAGATAGGAAACAATTTGTACAAATAAATGATGTAAGATCTGACCTCTGTAATATCACATGTGGAGTTCCCCAAGGCTCTGTACTTGGACCAAAGCTATTTATTTTATATGTGAATGACTTGGTAAATGTGTCAGGACTCCTTAAATGTGTACTTTTTGCTGATGATACCACATTTTTCTGTTTAGGTGAAGATATAGAACAAATGTTGGAATTGATAAAGACAGAATTTGTCAAGATACAAACTTGGTTTAAAATAAATAAATTATCATTAAATCTAGAAAAAACTAATTACATGATATTCAGTAATAAAAAGAAAACTGTTGATGTTCCACTCAAAATTGAGGGTGTTGAGATTTGTAGAGTGAGTGAGGTGAAGTTTTTGGGTGTTATCATTGATGACAAACTGACATGGAAACAACACATAAATTCTGTAAGAATAAAAATAGCTAAATCGATTGCAGTACTGTACAAAGTCAGAGACCTATTGAATGATAAAGCTCTGTATTTGTTGTATAACACAATCATTGTTCCACACTTAATCTATTGTATTGATGTTTGGGGGAATGCGTGTAAAACAATCACAAAGCCTATTTTTGTATTACAGAAAAGAGCTGTAAGAATTATCACTAGAAAACATTACCGTCATCCATCAAGTACATTATTTTATCAACTGAAGTTATTGAAGTTCCATGATTTGGTAGACTATAATATTTTATCAGTTATGTATAGGGCTCAAAATAATGCATTACCTTTAAATATCCAAATGCATTTTGTTAAAAGACAAAGTTGTTATAATCTTAAGGGGACAGAGATGTTTGTAAAACCACAATTCAGAACTAGTTTGAAGGGACGTTCTACCTCAATCCAGGGAATTAGATTATGGAATGGCTTGGAGAATGTAGTTAAAAATGCCAAGTCAATGTTTACATTTAAGAAAATGATCAAAACGAATGTGTTAAAAAAATATATGAAATAGCGTAATGTGTATTGTATTAGTTAGAAAATTAGAAAGAGTTAGTCATTTTGTACTGTTGGTTGAAGATTATTATTGTTTAATCTGATTGTTGGAAAAAAGGGGCAGATATAATAAGATTTATTCTTCTTTCTGCTACCTTTCATTTTTTTATATTTTGTACATTATCATTTATGGGATTGTCTTGTATTGTTTCTTTTGTAAAAAAAAAAAGAACAAATTTAAAAAACATAAACATAAACATTTAGTTGAACACAGCAGAAATAATTAGAATAAGTCACTTAAATTGGATTGTAGTGTAAAGTGCATTGAGTATCTTGATAAGATATAAAGGCGCTATGTAAGTACAGTCCATTTAAAAACACAAAGCAGTTCCCTTTAAATTTTACCTTGATTTTAGGCCATTTCAGACAAATCTGATGAACACAATAGATTGAAAACACCTAGTCTAATATAGCAGTTCTTAGAAGAAGAGCCCTTTTCTGTGATTGCTATGATTCGAAACAGGCTTCCACTCAACTAAAGACACAAGACTGACAACTCCAGAAGCTGAAAAGGCCAACTGCGTAACACAGAAGTGCAGGCTGTGCCTCCTGGGGACAGGTGAATTGGAGCATGTTAATACTGGAGCAAAACACTCGTCAACCCAACAGAAGACCCAGTCCCCATCCTGTGTGATAATTACAGGGTTATTTTCAATCAAACAAGTTGGCTGTCATCACTATTCTCCTTTAGTTCCTTGTCTGAGTTCAGTGAGGAGTTCTTGTTGGTTATTAACATCTAAAATGAAAATGAAAAGTGACAACTCAAAGCCAACAAGGAGGAAGGTGCATCTCCGGAACTCACTGGATTTCTGACCATTACTGCTTTTCAAATGACTTGACTGTCAAAGAATACGGATGCTTTTATTATTATGACTGAAAACATTCTTCGCCTCTGCCCTGAAAACATGAATCCCAAGCTGAAACCATCTCCCAAGACACTACTTTATCTCTGCCCATAAACCATACAGTATGTTTGGGTAAACGCAGAGTACTGGAGAAGAAGGCTGCAGCTGGCTTCAAGAACACCTGAATTCTGTGAACTCAACTGAACTGAGAGGGTATAAAAGCGAGCAGATAACGCGGCTCGTGGCTTTTTACTGACTGATTTTCATGTGTACAGTATACATCTATGTCTGTGATAGCCTATATGCATATTTATGTAACCTCTCCTGAAAGCTGACCTTGTGAGGAAAATAAAAATCTTCTGCCATCCAGTGTGGTACCTTTGGGTAACAAGGTTAGGGAGAAATATTTTCTCCAACATTGACTGTCAAATATCTTCAATTGAATTTATGCCATGTTTTCTATTTCTGTGCAAAGCTTATAGCCTACTGTACGTACATGTTCCAACGTAAGACGTGCTACTTTTCACATTTTAATTATGATTTTTTTGCCTAGTTTAGTTAGCAGGCCTTAGCTAGCTAATTAGTCAGAATTTGAACATTTATTGGTTGTCAACTTACTCCCTCCTGCAGCAACATTAAAGTTGTGTGCTTCTGCAAAATGTTTAACCTGGTATATTCCAGTCTTGGTGTTGTTCTTTACTACACCCTAGTTCCACTGTTGTCAGAACTTTTCTTTTTAGATTACAATGCATTTGAAAATGTCTTTGGCAAGGATATGGTAAGCATTCAGTTTGCTTGAAATTATTATTATTATTTTCTCTGTTCCCTTCTTCAGGAGTTACCACAGCTTACAAACTTGCATAAAGACTTTGCAATTGTTCTTCACCGGATGCCCTTTCTGACACAACCACTGACCACTTAGATACCGCATACCTTTATGTGGAGCAGAGGGCTGCCATCTTGGGTGCCAGGAGGAGCAGATGGAGTTAAGATTTTAAGATTAATCATGGAACTACAGTATAAGGTTTCATTCTAGTGTCCACACAAAAATGATATTTCAGGAGTCCCTAAACTGTATTTTTTTAAACCAGGTTCCAGCGTAAAAAAAAACAAAAAAACATCATCATTGTATTCTTGTGTGGCAGAATAGAGCATGTCGAAACAGCTAGGAATGGTGGTGTGTAGGATTACTGTGGTGGTGAATAAAAAAGCGTAAAGTCAGAGAGAAAGACCAAATGGTGAACGTTGGTGTAGTGGACATGACAGGGTCCGCTATGATCCGCTATGATACGTCTTTTTTTAACTGTTCCAGTGATGACCTTTACAGACCTCTCAGTAAACAGTAAAGCAGTGTTGTATCTTTGCAATATGTTTTATAATCACATATGTTATATGCTGTGTTATTCTTTAATGTGAAGCATTACTGTGTCACTTCTGCAAAATGTACGGGGTGTCTAATAAGTGTCAGAGTTGAATGATATGTCAAACTGACTTGTTCAGTTTTGTGTTAAATTGAGAAGCAGCTAAAATCTCTAAATGAGTGTCTGTATGTCTGCACTTTCAGACACTTTTCCTAAAACAGTTCTCTCTGTTTTCTAAACAGACTTTCTGTTGACCTTGAAGTTTTCGCTTCACGTTTCACTCTCTTCGCTTGGCACGCGGACCAATGAGGAGACTGTTTTCCTAATCTCAACACTTTTGAAAAAGCGTTTTGCTTCCGGAATGTTTCAGAGTTTTGCAGAGTTGAGCGCTGCAGAGTTGAAATGACAGGAGACCTGACAGCTCTCCGTCTCTCATGGCTAGATAAACTGAGTCATTAAAAGTCAAAGACTGGTTCATCAACCAAGAATTTATAACATGCCGTTATAAATTCAACAAAGCTAAAAAGCTCCAAGTTCTTAATGAACTTCCTTTGAGAAACGTCTTGTCTTGAAGTCAACCAGGAGCTGACGCATTTTCTGATGAGCTACGCAGACCCCAAGAGACGTTGAAAAGTAAACAAATAACCAGTTCGGACGTACTGGGCCTGCAAGGACTCTGTGCATCTGAAAGGCTAAGGTCTTCTCTTACCAGGCTGTCGGCTTAAAAGGTAATGAGTCAGCGGTTTACAAACGTACCTGGGATTCAGCAGAAGTCTGATGGGAAGTGTCATTTCTGGTAACACACTCAAGACAATTAATTTCCTTTAAACTATCTCTCCATCTCTTCTCCTATTTCCTCCTTTCCCATATAATTTTAAGCTGGAAACTACATTAAGCTAAAGCCCACAGATAAAAAGTATTCGTCATCCTGTACTTATGTCTGTTGTGTTACAATCAAGTTTGCTGACGTGTTAAATTGCAAGAAATTGAAATCAGTCAATAGAGTGTAATGGTGTTAATTTTAGTTGATTTATTTTAAATAAAAGGTAGTGTCTTTTGGCATACCGACTAAAATCAACGTCTCATTGTCACTTAATAGCTTTATGGTTCCATCCATCATAGATGATCACATAAATATTGGGTAAACCTGAAAAAGAAAAGAATCTGTGAAATACTATTCAATCTGAATAAGTAAGTAATTAAGGTAAAGGGTGTCAGTTTAATACAGACCCCCTAAATATCTTTACATTGGGGAAGGAATAATGTTGTGAGGAATTAAAACAGGAGCCATTAAAAGCTCTGGGTTGTAATAAAGACCTTCCAGATGACTGGGCTATATCAGCAACAGGGATTAGGGAAACAGGTAAGAGGTATTTGGTCTGTCATCTGAACAGAGAAAAGATTATAAGGAAGTCTGGTGGTGGAATAGTGAAGTACAGGAAGCTATAGGAAGAGGTTAGACAAGAAGAAGTGGGACAGTGAGAGGACAGGGATATAAGAAAATGCAACAAAAGGCAAAGAGGGAGGTAGCAAAGGCAACATAGAAGGTGTATACTGAGTTGTACAAGTGGCTGGACACTTGGGAGGGGGAGAAAGACTCAAATCAACTGGTATAACAGAGTGTTCAGGCTGGAAAAGATGTGAAGCAAATAAAGTTTGCCAAAGAGAGAAATTGGTACTACATGTATTCTAAGAAGTGAAAAGAGTGTGAAAGGAAGATGGCAGAAGTACTTTGAGGAACCAATGAATGAAGAGAAAGAATGGGAAAGAGTAGAAGTCGTAAACTCTGGACCAGAAAGTGGGAAAGATGAGTGAGGAAAGTGGTGAAGAAGATAAAGAACGTAAAGACAGTTGGACCTGAAGACATACCAGTGGATGTATGAAAATGATTAGAAGAGATAGCAGTGAAGTTTTTGACTCAATTATTCAATGGCATTTTGGAGAGTGAGAGAAAATGCCTGCGGAAAGGAGAAGTGTGATTGTGCCCTTTTTAAAGAACATGGGTGACAGAGTTGTAGCAACTACAGATGAATTAAGTTGATGAGTCACACAATGAAGATCTGGGAGAGAGTTGTGGAAGATAGACTTAGATGAGAGGTGACTAGGGTTTCATGCCAAAAAAGAGCACCACTGATGCCATCTTTGCTTTGAGGATGTTGATAGAGAGGGTCAGAAAGAACTTCATGGTGTATTGTGAATTTAGATAAAGCAAATAACAGGGTGGCAACAGGGAGGAAGTGTGGAATTGCAGATATGGAGGAAATCTGGACAGTGAAGTATGTTAGACTGGTACAGGACATGTATGAGGACAGCAGGACAGTGGTGAGATGTGCTGTAGGAGTGACAGATAGCTTCAAGGTGGAGGTGGGATTGCATCAAGGATCGGCTCTGAGCCCCTTCTTGTTTGCTCTGGTGATGGACCGACTAACAGATGAGGTCAGGCAGGAATCCCCATGGACTATGATGTTTGCAGATGACATTGTGATCTGTGGTGAGAACAGGGAAAAGGTGGAAGAGAACTTGGAGAGGTGGATGTATGCACTGAAAGTTGTCCGTAGTAAGACAGAGTACATGTGTGCGAATGAGAGGGAGGCCGGTGGAACAGTGAGGCTACAAGGAGCAGAGGTCACAAAGGTGCAGGACTAAGTTGTGGTCCACTGTCCAGGAAAAGGGGGAATGTGGTAAAGAGGTGAAAAAGAGAGTCCAGGCTGGAGAAAATTTTCAGAAGTGAATTGCAACAAAAGGGTGTCAACAAAGGCCAAAGAAAAAAATTACAAGACAGTGGTGAGACCTGTGTGGTCTGGGGACAGTGGCATCGACAAAAAGACACGAGAAAGAACTACGTAGTAGAAATGAAGATGTTGAGGTTCTCCTTAGGATTGACAAGGATGGATAAAATTATGAATGAGATCATCAGAGGTACAGAACAGATTGAACAACTGGGAGATAGAGTTAGGGAGGCCAGACTGAGATGGTTTGGACATATCCAGAGGAGGGACAGTGGGTATATTACCATACCATACCATACCATACCATTTTATTTATAAAGCACTTTAAACAGGAACAAGTCCACACCAAAGTGCTGAACAAACAAACAAGCAACAGGCAACACAGACAATGAAGTACAACACGAAAAACATAAAAACATTGCAGATCATAAATAAAACGATCAAATACAAATCAGCTGGTGTTGAAAGCAACGGAATAGTAGTGAGTTTTTATATATATAGTATTATATTGGTAGAAGGATGTTAGAAATAGCTGCCAGGAAAAAGACAAAGAGAAGATATATGGATGCAGAGGACATGGAGGTAGTTGGAGTGAGGACAGAGGATGCAGAGGACAGAGTGAGGTGGAGGAGGATGTCTCACTGTGGCGACCTCTGAAGAGGGAAAAGCTGAAAGAAGAAGAAGAAGAAGGTTGATAAAAGACAACACTGTAGTAACAATTTTCTCCATTTTAAGACCATATTCAATGGCTCTAAAGAACTGGAGGGTCATCGCAACCAACCTTTCTTTTAGTATAACTACAGTTGAATCCAGCCATGTAACTCAGCTGTGGACTGAAGACCTCAGCACTAAAAGAAAATTATGCAAGTCTGAAAAGCTGGATGCTCAATATTTTTAAAAGGAAGCTAAGCTAAATCATGAATGAACACAAGGGCCCATCAAGTGAACACACAATGTAGAATGAACATAACTAAGAAGTTTAACACTCAGTCAAAAAGCTGGCATAAAACACAGATGAGGTGGAATAAACAAACCCAAACAGGAATAAAAAAACGTGTGGGGAAATAAAAGTAAACCCAAACCTGACAAAAGCAAGAATTTCTAAAACAAGAATAGAAAACAAATTCATGACTGGGAAATAAATAAATAAATAAAACTATAGAAATGGCATTTCCTGCTAAAATGACGTGTGAATGCTTATAAAGAACTAGCTGAGAAACTGCTGAAATTAGCTAAAAACCTGCTGAAATGGAAGAACAAGCCTAAATTAGCAGAATAAAGTAGAAATAACACATATTTGCTGAAATAGGTTTAAATAATCAGAAATTAACAGAAAATATAGGAAAGTAGCTAAAAGGGATGAAATTAGCAAAAAAAATGACTGAAAAGTAGCTGAAAGGCAGAAAGAAGCTAAACTTAAATTTCAGAGAAATGAGCTACAAAATGTGGAATTAGCTGAAATACTCAAATTAGCATTAAACAGCTAAATAGTTGCTGAAATCGCATAAATAGTTAAAACTAGTATAACTAAGATGAAAGGCGCATAACACGCTAAAATTAGGATAAAATAGTAAATGGACTGTACTTAGCGCCTTTCTATTTGATCAAGATACTCAAAGCTCTTTACAACACAATCTATGCCCTCATTTACCCATTCATTCAGCACTCTACTAGATTTCTACAAATAATAATCAGAGCTTTATCACATGCATACACTGATGGGAAACACATCAGAGGTAATGATTTCAGTGTCTTACCCAGGGACACTTCAGCATGTGACTGTTGGTGGAATCGAACCCCCAACTCTTGTATTGAAGGACAACTGCTCTAACCACTCAGCCACATCCAACTCAGCCACATCCAACCCAAATATAAAGAAGTTAAGTACCGGTAGGCATAAAGTAACAGAAGTTACCACGAAAAACATGAATTAATATGAAAACAGCCAGAAATAGTTAAAATATGCAACAAAAAAAAGGTATCTGAAAAGGTAGAAAAAGTTTAATCTACCAGAAGAAAGCAGAAAGAACACGTGTGCCCAATTAATTTTAAAGAAGCAGAAATGAGCACAAATAATTGAATATTATAGCACAAAAAACAACTGAAAAGTAGCTAAAAATATAGGGGAGCTGCTGAATCATGCTGAAAAAGTTGCAATGATTGCAAAAAATGTGGAATTACCTGAAAAAGCTCAAATGAACATAAAAACAGCTAAATAGTAGCTGAAATAGCAGAAAAAGCTGAATGGAGCATAACAAGCTAAAATGGCAGAAAAAGGTTAGAAGAAGTACACAAACATTGTAATTGGCAGAGAGAATATTAAAGGATCACAAAACAGCTGAAAAACAGCTGAAATTGGCTGAAATCAGCTGAAATAAGTTTAAATTTGCACAAGGAAACTCAAAGAAGCTGAACCAGAACAAAATGTGAAAGGAGCTGTAAAAGGTTGTAAACAGATCTAAAGATTTGAATGATGTAAAGCTCAATTCATTATCTATGAGGAAAAAAGGGGCAGAAAAGGCTAAATATTTCAAGATGCTAAAGTTGCACCAATACCAAAAGAGCTGAACGTTTTGTTGTATGATTTGTTGAAATAGCACAAAAATAGTGGAACAAGAAAGATACAGAAAAACATACGGAAGAATTTTTTATTTATTTATCTATTTTTTAATAAATTATTTTCATTTTAAAATACAATACAAAACAATCCCATAAATGATAAGAATACAAAATATAAAAATGAAAGGTAGCAGAAAAAATCTTATTATATTTGCCCCCTTTTTTAAAATAATTAGTTCAAACAATAATAATCTTCAAGTAACAAAGCAAAATGAATAACACTTTCTAATTTTCTAACTCTAATACAATACACATTAAGCTACTTCATATATTTTTTAAACAATTCAGCTTTGATCATTTTCTTAAATCTACACATTGACTTGGCGTTTTGAACATCACTCGCCAAACCATTTCATAATCCAGTTCCCTGGATTGAGGTGGACCGTCCCTTCAAACTAGTTCTGTATTTTGGTTTGACAGATATCTTTGTTCCCTTAAGATTATAACAACTTTGTATTTTAACAAAATGTATTTTGATATTTAAAGGTAATGTGTTATTCTGAGCTGTATACATAACTGATAAAATACTATAATCTACCAAATCATGGAACTTCAATAATTTCAGTTGATAAAACAATGTGCTTGATGGATGACAGTAATGCTTTCTGGTGATTTTTCTTACAGTTCTTTTCTGTAAAACAAAAATAGGCTTTGCAATTGTTTTACACGCATTCCCCCAAACATCAACACAATAGATTGAGTGTGGAACAATGATTGTTTTATACAACAAATACAGAGCTTTATCATTTAATAAGTCCCTGACTTTGTACAGTAATGCAATAGATTTAGCTATTTTTATTCTTACAGAATTTATGTGATGTTTCCATGTCAGTTTGTCATCAATAATAACACCCAGAAACTTCACCTCACTCACTCTACAAATCTCAACACACTCAATTTTAAATGGAACATCAACCGTTCTCTTTTTATTACTGAATATCATGTGATTAGTTTTATCTAGATTTAATGATAATTTATTAAGTTTAAATCAAGTTTGTATTTTGACAAATTCTGTCTTCATCAACTCCAATATCCGTTCTATATCTTTACCCAAACAAAAAAAAGTGGTATCATCTGCAAAAAGGACACATTGAAGGAGTCCTGACACATTTACCAAGTCATTCGCATATGAAATAAATAACTTTGGTCCAAGTACAGAGCCTTGAGGAACTCCACATGGGATATTGCAGAGGTCAGATCTTACACCATGTATTTGTACAAACTGTTTCATATCTTTCAAATCGCTAGAGCTACCCACTGTAATGCTTGTCCTCTAATGCCATATTTATTCAATTTTCAAGGAGAATAGTGTGGTCAAGAGTATCGATCGAATGCTTTTTTTTATCAACAAAAATACTAACACAATATTGTTTTTGATCAACAGCAGTAGTTATTTGTTCTATTAATTCCATGAGAGCCATTGATGTAGAGTTTTTTTGTTGTTGCTCTAAACCCATACTGACTGCTACTTAGAATATTTTGTTTAGCAATAAATTGATCTAGTCTGTTCACAAATAGTTTTTTCTAGAATTTTTGAGAAATGTGTAGAATGGATCACAAAAGTGTGAATGCTTCATAAAGATTCACACAATAAACCTAGAGGAAGGAAAAAAATCTAAATCTTGGCTTCCATTCAAAAACGATATCATGTAAAAACATTTCTCACAGTACAGTAGGCTCAGACTGTAAAAATGTCTAAACAGGGGACGTTCAGGGAGTGCGTGATAGGCATGTCAGCTACTGGCCCCGTCATTCTCCACATTGTTACCAAACAAGGTGTACTTTTAAATAATATTGTATAATACATTTAATATTTTAATATATCAAGAAGCAGATCAATAATATATTTCCTATACAACATATCAGCATATAAAGCTCTATTAGAGGGAAAGATGTCAAATCAGTTAGTCTATCTTGTCCCAGAATGTCTGGCTTGAAATCCTCTTCCATTTAGACAGTGGAAACTGCTTGAAATGAGCAACTGGCCTATGTGGAGATTTGGGCACCGAAGAGCTGAATGTCACATTAATTATGCCAGATAGTGGTGTGCTGTGTGTCTGGAGTCTCATTTCATTTGTTTGCAATAATAAAGTAACAGCGAGGCTTCCTGTGAACTGGAAAGTATACTGTTCGTGCTACGCATGACTGGATATACTGTAAGAGCTTTCCAGGACAACGCTGCATTTATAAATAGCTCTGTAGCCCTCTGAGAGCCGCTGTGTGCTCAGCTGTTTCTAATTTGTGTCTAGTGATGCTGATACACTCTCATCCCACACTAACACTTAAAAAATTATTATATACTTATAAATATGTATATTATACTTTAAAATATACTGAATATAAGAAAATCTTATTTGAATATACAGAAATCGTATTTTCTGAGTTTTCTTTTCTGCTTCTCTGCTGCGCCTCATCTCATTTTATTTCCACAGGATGACACCTGGAGTTAGTTATTAAGGCACCTGGCTATTATTAAGACTTTAGAGTCCCCTTCTAATCAGAACTTGTGTGTATTTCGTTTATTAATTACATCAGCTGGTAGGAGCTCTGAGGACTTGGCAAAAAAAAAAAATCTCAAAAGCTGACGCCTGTGTCATGATTAATTTAGCAGTGAACAGTCTTTGCGATGTCAGTGGTAATTAGGCATCACCCATTGCATAACACACCATGTGTCAGGATGGGTGGCATCTGTGTGTGCTAGTGTTTGTATGTGTGTGTGTTTGTATGTGTGTGTGTGTGTGTGTGGGGGGGGGGGGTCTGTGTGTGTAACTTCTTCGTAACTTCTGTAGAGCTGTAATACTGCTGCTTTATTATCTTTACTGCTTGTTATCAGACAAACATATCAGTCTGTCTATCTCATCAGTTATCAGACTGTGTTTAAGATGCTCAGAGTTTTAGCAGAGGAAAAACATGTCAATATACTGTAACAATGTGAGTCAAGAGTTTACTAAACCTGTAGGAGTGAATTTATTAGTGACTGGATTTTTGATAGAAGAAAGTTGCATCGTATTTTACAGATATTTTATACTCAAGTAATATTGTCTGGTCTTGCTCCACGGACAGATTCAGGAAGTCTTTTGTCCCTTATGCCATCAGACTATTCAATTCCTCTCCTTACAGTAAAAATAGAGCCTTGTAAATCTGAAGCACCCTGGGCACCAGGGCCAGAGTTTGTCTCATTTTCAGCCCTGGAGTTTCATGCCTTAGATCACTTTAGATCACGACCTATTATTATTAAAAATACCGGTATGCAATTATAACCTTACACCAGGGGCGATTCTAGAATCTGCCCTTTAGGGGTGCTTTAGCCTCCAGTGCTGATAATGGCTCTTGGCCAGAAGCTAATGCTGTTTGGAGGGCCATGGCATGGAAAAGTTTGGGAACCCTTGGCTTAAAATACCTCACTGAAACTCCAGTAGTGAGCTAGGTCTACTGTAAGGTTACCCAGATGTATGGTCAAAAGACAAACATGTAACATTAACATGAGCAAAATTCAGGAATTGTTTCTATAAAAACATTATACAAGTGGGACACCATTAACAGAGCCGAACGCTCCGGCTACCAAACCGAACTGTGCACACACACACACCCCGGCACTGGTGTAATGCTAATCTACCGGAGAGCAATATTAGTTAGCTAAAAAGCTAAAGGCATCTCTTACGCTGCCTCTTCTCTCACGCTGAACAACCCCCCCCCACACACACACACACGCACACACATGAAAATGCCGGTACAAACAGCATGCAGCTCAGCTACAGTCCCCCCCCAACACACACACACAAACACAAACACACACACACTCATCCACCAGATCAAAAAATGCCATGCCAGTACAAGCAAGATGAAATGAGCACCCTGCCGTGGCAAGTTTTCTAGGGGAAACACTGTACTGTATATATATACAGGGAGTCCTCGACTTACGAACGAGTTCCGGGCCTAAGGACCGATTGTAACCCGATTTTGACCTAAGTCTGAACCCATAGCACGTGCGTTCGTAAGTCCGGGTTTTTGTTCGTAAGTCGGAAAATGTATGCTAGCGCTGCGCCAAACACCTGTTTTTCAACACAAACGTACATACTGGTTCATAAACATGCACATAACTTTGTTTACAAACGGTTAGCTAACACACTTTCATCTAAAAACACCAAAAAAACACATACCAGTGCTGTATTTAATGTACAACTTCTGTTCGTAGGTCCGTTTGTAAGTCCGAGTTGCCGTAGGTCGAGGGCGCCGTAACTCGAGGACTCCCTGTATATAGGAAGTCTCCGAGTTAAGACGGAGTTCCATTCCTACACCCGTCCGTAACTCGGATTTCGACGTAAGTCGGAAAACACATACACACTGGCCGCCCCATATACACATACATGTACGGTACTGTACAGTTACCAAGCACTTAGCCTATCCTAACACAGTACCCTACATAATTATCAAAAAAACATACAGTACATTTGGAGCCATAATGAAGGAAAAAAATAGTTAATTTCTTAATGTTTTTTTTCTGCACCCCTAATATATCCATCCATCCATCCATTTTCTTCCGCTTATCCGGGGTCGGGTCGCGGGGGTAGCAACCTAAGTAGGGAGGCCCAGACTTCCCTCTCCCCAGCCACTTGGAGCAGCTCCTCTGGGGGAATCCCAAGGCGTTCCCAGGCCAGCCGAGAAACATAGTCCCTCCAGCGTGTCCTGGGTCTTCCTCTGGGTCTCCTCCCGGTGGGACATGCCCGGAACACCTCACCAGGGAGGCGTCCAGGAGGCATCCTAACCAGATGCCCGAGCCACCTCAACTGGCTCCTCTCGATGTGGAGAAGCAGCGGCTCTACTCCGAGTCCCTCCCGGATGACTGAGCTTCTCACCCTATCTCTAAGGGAGAGTCCAGACACCCTGCGGAGAAAACTCATTTCAGCCGCTTGTATCCGAGATCTCGTTCTTTCGGTCATAACCCAGAGCTCATGACCATAGATGAGGGTGGGAACGTAGATCGATCGGTAAATTGAGAGCTTTGCCTTTTGACTCAGCTCTCTCTTCACCACGACAGACCGGTACAGCGCCCGCTTCACTGCGGACGCTGCACCTATCCGCCTATCGATCTCACGCTCCAGTTTTCCCTCATTCGTGAACAAGACCCCGAGATACTTAAACTCCTCCACTTGGGGCAGGACCTCCTCCCCGACCCGGAGAGGGTATATATATATATATATATATATATATATATTA
>JBBPBX010005019.1:60575-73925 GCA_038048925.1 Garcialebias charrua
GTTTCACATCAGGATGAACGCTTGCTGCGCACATGAAGACAGGAAAAATGAGCAGAGCCTCCGTTTGCTATCTGCTGCGTCTTTCATACTAAAACACAGCGCCCCTGGGTCCTAGAGGCAGCCAGTTTGAGTAGGACAACATAGGAACTGACTAAAACACAGCGCCTCTATAGCGGACAACATAGGAACTGCAGATTTTTAAGAAAATAGCGTTTATTCTTTTTTTTAACAATTCAGATTCATACGCGGCCGACTAAAACCCCCTGGCGGGCCGGGTCTTTGACACCCCTGCTTTAGAGAAGTAATGCAATGTTGTGGAGAGTTTTCATTAAGTTGTAAGGAGTCCGGAAAGTTGAGCTAACAGCTAGCTAGCATCCATCTTGGAAGCCTCATGCTTTTCCGGTGCTGTGATTGGTCAAAGGAATTAAGACTACATTACCCATGAGCGCTTGGGTTAAGAACTACTACTAGGTTTGGTCTTTGCTATGATTAGTCAGTTACGCTGAAAGTGGTGACACACGCCGTAGGGACGGCCCACTCTTGTCAAGTTTCACTTCAGTTACGCAGTCCTGACAAGTTTCATGCTTACTTGTCCATTAATAATGTATCTTTAAAAACCTGTTTAATCGCTGTGTTTTTGAGATTTTAAATGAGGCTTTTAACGCAGTTGAAGTAAGATTACCGATCGCCAGTGCCTATGTATATTATTACACACACGTAAGAAAAAGAGCATCAACATGAGCAGGATGAAGGCTTGCCTGTTTTCACATAAGAGAAAATTATCTCGCTGGGAGTACTGGTTGCTGGAACAGCTAAATAACTTCTGTTGAGTTTTGCCAAATGGGGAAATCTGCCCTGATTGCTAGCCCACCACTGCAACGAGTTCACCATGGTGGGAATCTGTGGTAATGACAAAAATCACAGACCTCTTCGGCAGCAGTGGAGCAGTGTGCTACTGTAGATCTCCTGTCACTATAGAAATGTGGCCGATAAAAATTGCACAAAATCCGCCTCAAGTCTGGATGCTTGGAAGAATCCATTTTGTAGCCAGTGTAGTGATACACCTCATCTCTGATATTCTGTCTTGACCTTCAAGTACACCTCTCTGTATCTCTTTGAAACTCTCAGTGTTACACCTTCTTGAAGCCCTCAAGGAGACGAGTGGACACTTATTTTTGTTACAATTATTTTGAATTAATGAACACTAATTAATCAGATTGAACTTTCTCTTTAATGTGTGTTAATTCAGAATTGATCTACAGTATATTTTTGTCATTTCAATGATGATCTGTTACTTGCATGAGTTTGACCCTTCTGCTGGTTTATTCTACAATACAAGTGTGCTCTGAAATCTAGGACATGAGTCCTTCTCTGTTTTGTCTTCAACCTAGACTCAACAGGCCAGTCCATCTGGCTGTTTATGTAAACAGTTTTCCTGTTGTCCGTCAAGAGACTTTCTGCCTATGGAATTAAACTTCCATCTTTTATTTTGTTAAACCAGCCAGTAGTCATTAAGGAGGTGGGGAAGACCCCGCCTCCCATATAAAGGGCCATTTCCTTCATTTTCTTTAGTGCTTTGGAGAGAACTAACTCACAACTGGTTTTGCTCCTCTGGGAAAGCTGGAGACGTTCCGGTCATTGTGTCAACTAGACCCACGTTTCAGCTGGAGTCACAGTAAAGCTTACTGTAACTCACTCACTCATCTCCTGGAAGAATTTGTTTTCTGAAGTTTTATTTTGAAAAATCAGTCTGTGCGCTTGACCGTTGTTTCCTGCCGAGGGAGGCGAGTTTCCTCGTATCGTGAATCAGCCACACACGCTGAAGTTCCAACTGGACGGCCGGTGGACAAACCCATCCACGTGTGTGTCCAGACACTTCTCCACTCTTATCTCCAAGAGACGAACCGTCAACAGGTAACGAGTCGTGGTGTGCTTGAACGTGCAGGAGCCCAGCAGTCTGCTCGTGTGGGGGAAAGGTGTCACCCAGTCTGGTTCAAAATAACCAACTTCAGTTAACTTAGCTTTCAATCTTTAATCTTCCTCCTATTTCTTCCTTTCCTTAACACAGTGAAATTAAGTAATGTGCCAACAGTTAAAGTTCCTAACTGTCTGTTTGTTTTAATTTGAATTCTTGTCAACGTAGTTATTAAATCAGAGCTAATATCGATACAAATGTTTATTGTAATTTTGTGATTATTTCAATAAAAGGTCTATTTTCTGGTAGACCAACATAAGTTGAAGTCTCTCGTGAAATTACATTTTTCCTAATTACAGTAAAAGCAATTTAATACCGGAAAAAGGAAGAACTCGCAAATTGGTGGCAAGTTTGTGCAGATAAAGTCTGCTCAGACCTGCGCATCTAAAAATATAGGTAAGTCAGTAAACTGACCAGTAAGTCCTATATCTCTACAATAATGGTGGCCCAGTAAGTGTTTAAATACCTTACAGCGCCTATATTGTTACACCAGCGCCAGTAATCACGTGACTGCGACTAGTCAACGTGAAATTAAAAAACTTGTGAGATGTCCTAGAATCGAATAGTTGACTAGATTATACAGACGTGTTCATATAAAAACAGATTTACTGTTTACCTAATATACAGTATTGCTCATCTCCTATATCTGAGTGGACTACCATACTGCTGCAACTCAAGAACAAGTAGGAAGGCCTAAGGTCAAACAGAAGAAGGATTCTATGGTCAGGAATGGACAGGAAGACATGGCAGATTTAAAGGGTGGACGGGCAAAGATGGCCAGTGTTGACGACAGGCTGAACAGAAGCAAAGTGGAAAGCATCATTCCTAAAATCAGGCAGGATGATGTTTACACCTGAATGCTCAGGAGACCAGTGAAACAGGCAATAAAAGTCCCATCCATGACTCAGGCACTGAGGCTTTTGACCCTTGAGAGCAGGGGTGTCAAACCCACTTACGAAAAGGTGCCAAAATTAAAACTTTTGTCAAACTAAGGGCCGGTTTCAGAAACAACATTAACTCAAGTTAGATACCCAACATCTTTTCTTGGTTACATGTTTTTCAAAAAGAGTTTGATTTCTCTCATTTGATGTTCTCTGTTGTGCTTTGGACATCATGATCAAAGATTACTGAAAAAATTCAAGAGATAGAAGTATGTTTCACATACCATCTTGGAGGCCATATGTCAACGAGGGCCACATTTGGCCCCCGGGCCTTGCATTTGACATATACTCTAGAGGGGAGCATTAGATTACCAAAACTCAAACCCAGCAGTGGAGCTAAACATCAGAGTGCCGTATGTGTGAGCAGGCTGGTGTGCACTAAAGGCCTTAATTTCACCTCTCTTGTGTGGCAACAGTTATAAACAATATCAGCAAAAAAGTAAATAAATAAAAACAATAAACATACTTATGCTCAGTGATATTGCCAGCCCCCCCCCCCACACACACACACAATCACTTATTACAATTCGAGGTTTAAGGTTCAAGGATACTTTTTTGTCATTTGCATCAAAGGTTGTACATGAGGTGTTACAACTGGAAACAGCCAAAACATATTCAATGGACACTGGACACAGAAGAAGTTGAACAAAATTTTTATTTAACTAAAACTAAGAGCGTCCAAGCCAGCGAGGTCCTCTCTGGCTTCTCCCACCTGGCCCGGAACATCTTCTCCTGGTTCAGTATCAACAGAAATAAAAATAAAAGAAGAAAAGTTTAAACAAATGGAGGACTGGTGAGTTTGGCCAAAAAGAAAAAAAGCCACCCAGGCAGACCCAACCCTGTACAGGGCCATCGTGTCTCCCCAAGCAACGATCTATCTTACCAAAAGTCCCTAAACAAACAAAATACAAAAACTGGACTACCAACACTCACACAGTCAAAAGTACAACAAAAATGAAAAAAGAGAAAAAAGCAACAGTTCCCTCACTGTTGTCCCCAGCTGTCCTCCTCCTGGACAACTGTACAAACACTGTCCTCAGTGTCACCTATAATAAACTCAATTAATCCCCCACAAGCATAAACACAGGTACACATCTCCTAAGTCAAAGCTCAAGTTTCAGTCAGCACTTAAAGGTGTCTTAACCTACACGGAACTCTACTTTAAAGCAGTCAGTCACTTCCAAGAGCTCAAACAGCTCAGCTACTACTCCCCCTGGAGCAAACTCACCAACAAGCAGAGAGGGTAGAGATCTCCCTGTGTCAGTACAACACACAGCTTTACAGCTGTCAATCAACACTTGGTTTGTTACCTTAAGTGTATCTTCAGCATGTTCATACGAACCTCAGCTGACTTCTGGTGCTCTTTCCTACACCAGCTTTTTACTTGGTCCACAAGCCAAATCTTGTGTCCAGCTTCCACACTTGCTCCTAGCAAGTCTCCACACTGCTCAAAGCACTGCCTGAGAAATATAAAGGCAGGACCTGCAGGTGAACACCTGTGCTGCCTAATTAAGCTTGATTAGAAGACAAAAAAAAAAACAGGAGGGTGCAGTCAGCTTAGACTGTAGTTTTTAAACACATTTAAAAATCCTGGGGTACATAACACCCCCATGGCCAGATTTTTGAATGGGAGAAATGTGCTAGCGTCGTATAAGGACACAACATATATCCCATACAAAAAAAAAAAAAACCTCAGGAACTCAGAGGCGAGAGAGCGCATCGGCTACAACATTACCTTTACCCTTTATGTGTTGGATAGAGATATTGAATGGTTGTAGTCTTAAGGACCAACTCATTAATCTTCTATTCTTATTGTGCATCCTGTTTAAAAATATTCAAGGGTTGTGATCAGTAAAAATGACAACTGGGTCACAAGAACCTCTAACATGTACCTCAAAGTGTTCCATGGCTAAAATCAGGGCCAAGGCCTCCTTTTCAATAGTTGAATAATGTTTTTGGTAACTATTCAATTTCTTTGAAATGTAGGAGACTGGGTGATCTACCCTATCAGTATCCTCATGAAGAAGGACAGCTCCTACACAAGTGTCGCACGCATCCACAGCTACTTTGAATGGAACATCAAAGCGAGGTGCAGATAACACTGGAGCGGTTGTTAACAGCATCTTTGTTTGTTCAAACGCTGTTTGACACTGATCACTCCCTTTAAAACTCACTTTAGGACTAAGAAGGTCCGTCAGAGGAGCTGCTACAGAGGAAAAGTTTTTATAAAACCCTCTGTAGTATCCAATCATAGCCAAATATCGTCTCAGTTCTGTTCGAGTAGAGGGAATAGGAACGGGTAGAATGGATTCTACCTTTGCCTCTACTGGACGTACATGACCTCCTCCAACCTTTTTTCCTAAATAAGTTACAGTGGCATGACCAAATTGACACTTGGACAGATTAATAATTAGGTTTGCTTCTTTTAGACGATCAAACACGATCTGTAAGTGCTTCAGGTGATCCTCCCAAGTACTGTATTAGAAAAGTCCACTACATCATCCAAGTAGGCTTCACAAAAATCAAGTTCAGATAATACAACATTCATAAGCCTCTGAAAAGTGGCAGGAGCGTTGTGCATACCAAATGCCATTATAGTATACTGTAAAAATGCATCCGGGGTGACAAAGGCAGAGATCTCCTGACCACGTTCAGTTAGAGGCACTTGCCAGTATCCTTTTAATAGGTCAAGTGTGTACACAAACTGTGCAGCTCCAACATGGTCTACACAGTCTTCCATCCTGGGTAACGGGTAACAGTCTGGTTTTGTTACTGTGTTGACCTTTCTGTAATCAGTACAAAATCTGTCACTTCTACCCTGTTTAATGACTATCAGATATGGCGAGCTCCAGGCACTATGGCTAGGTACTGCCAATCCATTATCCAGCATGTACTGAACTTGTTCTCTTAATTGTTGTCGTCTATTAGGATTTATTCTATAAGCGTGCTGTTTTATTTGGCTGGACTTCACCCACGTCGATGTCATGTTGTATTACTTGTGTTTGAGAGGGTGTATCTGAAAACAGTTATTCGAGACGATTAACTGTTTCAAGTCTTCTTTTTTTGATCATCAAGATGAGTAAACAACACATCCAAATGTGCTAGATAGTGAGAGTTAGGGAGCTTCCCTTCCATTTTCACATGAGGGAAACTGTCTTCCTCATTTTCAACACTTTCAGCACTTTCAGCACTGGAGAGTTCCAGCTTGTTTTCAACAAACTCAGATATTTTAACAGCACACACTGAATCCACATTGGTGTTATCAATTGTTGTGGTGTTTTGCTAGTTTTGATACTTTGCATTTCACTTTCTATTTCTCTCCTACGTTTTTTTTTCTTTTTTTTCTGTTGTTTGTGGTTTAAGGAAATTCTACCATTGCTGTTCATCATTCTTTAGTTTGTAGCAGGTCGCTTTTGGAAATGAGCCCTCGAGGCTCAATGAGATTTACCTGACTAAATAAAGGTTGAATGAATGAATGTTATCAACTGATTCAATACAGTATATGGTTTGATCATATTGACATGACACAACCTCGAACCACGTTTTCTATCAGGAGTAGTGATTATATAATCACAATCAGATATTTTATCTTTCACAACGTATGGTCCATAGTAACGAGCTTGTATGCTTGTGCCCGGGACAGGGAGCAGTGTCAACACTTTGTCTCCAGGTTGAAATGTTCTTTCTACAGGGGCGGCCGTGGCGTAGTGGTAATGGCAGTCGTCCCCCGATCGGAAGGTTGGCGGTTCGAATCCCGGTTCCCCACACCATGTGTCGTTGTGTCCTTGGGCAAGACACTTAACCCCGAGTTGCTCCCGGTAGGACTGGAAAGCACCTTGCATGGTAGTCTGCCGCTACCGGTGTATGAATGTGTGTAGCACTTTGAGATTTTCACTAATGAAAAGTGCGTTATAAATTAAATTCATTATTATTATTATTATTATTATTACATCTTTTTTGTCAAAAAGAGACTTCATTCTAGCTTGTGCGACTTGCATGTTTTTCTGAGCAATTTCACATGCTCATTTCATTTTAAAACGAAAATCACTGACATTGTCTAATAGGTTTTTATCAGTGTTATCACACAGTTATTTTTCTTTTAAAAGTTTTAAAGGACCGCGAACAGTGTGAGCGAATACCAGCTCAGCAGGACTAAAACCTAAAAACTCCTGAACCACTTCACATAATGCAAACATTTGTAAATGTATTCTTTCATCCCAGTCTTTCTCAAACTCTAAACAGTACGTGCGTAACATTGTTTTCATGGTTTGATGAAAACGTTCAAGAGCACCTTGAATCTCAGGATGATAAGCAGTAGAACAGGAATGCTTAATGTTCAACTGGTCTAAAACTTGTGCAAATATCTTTGACATAAAATTACTGCCTCAATCAGTTTTTACTACACGTGGTAGTCCAAATAGTGAGAAGAATTTTGTAAGAACTTTGACTACCACTGGAGTAGTTATAATAATAATTATGTAGGGATATCGCAGCAGTCAGTTTTGCTGACCGTACAATATTCCAGATGATAGATTGATTGATCAAGTTTTCACCTGACAAACTTATCATCAATATTCACGAGTTCTCTCTTTTTAGATTAATACCTATAATTCTGCCTTGGAGGTGAGAATGTAAAAACATGAAACGTCAATTTATGAACTGAATCATTTAATTAACAAATCATTAAATTACATCACACATTTGTACATGTTTGGATCGATCGAATTTCCTATAACTAACTGTTCACAGATTCAAACATAGAAACAACAGGACAAGTAAAATATTTTATATTAAACTTTCTGTTAGTACAAACTCAAAGTTTACTGGCTTAGGAGATAAAGAAAAGTTTTAGGAGGAAAATGGAGTAAAAGAGGGGGTGAACTATCTTGAATGTTGATAACCAGAATATGACACGTTCCCCGTGCGATCTCCAGCTGGACGTACCGTATGTCCGGTGTGTAAACAATCAGCGACTCGTTACCTTTTGACGGTCTACCAAGAATGGATCGATCCTTGAAGTCCGGAGAGGTCAGTCTGTTTAGATTGCAGCTTCTCACGTCTGCCTTTGACCCACTGAAGTAACGGTCGTCTGGTTGATGTTTCAAGATGAGAAATTCCTTGAAGGAATTTCAATAAAATAGAGCTTAATAATAATAATAATAATAATGAATTCAATTTATAACGCACTTTTCATTAATGAAAATCTCAAAGTGCTACACGGTGCAACAGAAATTAAATGTCAATAAAACAAGTAATAGAACAAGTAAAATCAATAACAGTATCAACTAAGATCAAAAGTAGAATCATGAGGAGGCAGAGTATGCTCGGTTGAAAAGAAAGGTCTTCAAGCCGCTCTTAAAGTCAACCACAGACTGTGGGACCCTCAGACAGTCAGGAAGAGAGTTCCACAGGCGGGGGGCAGCCACACTGAAAGCCCGGTCTCCCATGGTCCTTAATTTGGTTCTCGGAATGTGAAGGAGATTACTGTTCTGTGACCGCAGCGACCGGGTGGATGAGTGTGGAATAAGAATATCCTTCAGATAATCTGGTGAAGTTCCATGTAAGCATTGATGTGTAATGAGAGCAGTTTTGTACTGAATTCTGTAGGCGACAGGAAGCCAATGAAGGTTATGAAGAATGGGCGTAATATGTTCAAATTTACGAACTCGCAACAAGATCCTTGCAGCACTGTTTTGAATATATTGAAGTTTCTGAAGGTTTTTGCCAGGGATTCCAATAAACAGGGAGTTGCAGTAGTCGAGCCTGGAGGAGACAAAAGCATGGACGAGCTTCTCAGCATCGGAAAAAGTTAGGGATGGGCGAAGTCTAGAGATGTTTCGAAGATGGAAGAAGCAAGTTTTAAACAGAAGCTTAATGTGATTTTCAAATGTAAGATTGGAGTCCATTTTTATTCCAAGATTAGTAACAGAGGTGGAGAGGGGGATGTCTTGTCCAGAAAAGGAAAGTGTTGTTATAGTAGATGTCTGTACCTGGTGAGGGGTGCCAATCAGTATGGCCTCGGTCTTGGAGCAGTTTAATTGAAGAAAGTTCTGATTCATCCATGCCCTAATTGCCTCCAGGCAGGCAGAGAGGGCAGTGAGTGAAGATGGAGATGACAAGGTGGAAGATGAGGATGCTCCAGTCCTGATGTAAAGCTGTGTATCGTCGGCATAACAGTGAAAAGAAATGTTGAACTGATTAATAATTTGACCTAAAGGCAGCATGTAAAGGGAAAACAACAGGGGCCCCAGAACCGACCCCTGAGGGACACCACAGGAGACAGAGACTGTCTGGGACGTGGCGTTGCCAAGACTAACACATTCCAGCCTATTGGAGAGGAAAGATTTAAACCAGTCCAGGACGGTGTCACAGAGACCGACCTCCACATGAAGACGGTGGAGGAGGATACTATGGTCCACAGTGTCGAAGGCTGCAGTGAGGTCAAGGAGGACAAGGATGGAGGGAGAGCCAGTGTCAGCAGCCAAGAGGACATCATTAGTAACTCTCAGCAGTGCAGTCTCAGTACTGTGAGCTGCCCTGAATCCAGACTGGAACTTCTCATACAGGGAGTGTTGTTGTAAGTGATCCTGCAGCTGAGCAGCAACTGCTTTTTCCAGCACTTTAGACAGAAAAGGGAGGTGTGAAATTGGGCGGTAATTAGAAAAAATGTCGGGATCCAAATTAGATTTTTTCAGAAGAGGCCTAATGATGGCAGTTTTTAGAGGCAGTGGAACATGACCAGATTGAAGAGACTGATTTATTATTTGAGTGATAAGTGGGCCTATTGCAGAGTGATTGGATTTTATGAGAGACGAGGGGAAAGGATCCAGGGCGCAGGATGAAGGCTTCATTTTCTTGATGATGGCCTCCACCTCACTCTGAACAACTTCGTCAAAGCTGTTAAGGGTCCCAGAATGCAGACGGGTAGATGGCACACTGAGAACAGGGAGGTTGTGGAGCTGAGATCTGATAGTGTCAATTTTGGTTTTAAAAGATGAAAGAAACAGGTCGCATTTTTGAGCAGAGTCCTCAAGAGTTTGTTTAATGGGATTAAGCAGACGAGTTATTGTGGAGAAGAGCTGTTTAGAGTTTCCAGGGCAGGTGTTGATGATGTTGGAATAATATTTGGAGCGTGCTTCTTTAAGAGAATAGGCGTACGCTTTCTGATGTTCTTTGTACGCCTGCTTATGTAGCTTAGAGCTCACAAACTGACTCATAGCCAGCAAGTGCTATGAAGTCCCAACTGAATGACGAGTCATTAGTGTTTAGACAGATGTCAAACAGTTCTTAGATGTAAACTCACATTTCAGTTTCATCCGCAGACTCCAGGAAAAAGAAGTCCGAGCTCTTTTAAGGCTGATTTGACCTAGAAAGACTTGGCTCTTCCTGATTTGCCGAATGGCATCAGAAGAGGATGAGAGTGACATCAGATGATGTCAGGAGATTGAAATTAGGTCAAAAGATTAGTTCAGAAGATGTTAGAGCCAGCTTTAATGATAAAACTGTCTTAACACTTTACACACAACACTGTTAACCTGTTGGTTTGGTTAAACATGTCATTACAGCATTATATTTGCAACCTCACTGAAGATAATAGCAAAAACAGATATCATTAATCTTGATTATTTAAGGACAAAAACAAAATGTCTCTTGTTGTCCTGTTTTCAAACTAAATGAAAAAGATAAAGTGTTCCTTTTATCTTCACATGCAAGTTCGAGAGGAGAAATCCTTCATGCATAACATTTTGAGGAAATGTCCAGTTTGAATTAAATAGTCCTTGACTATCAAACATTAAATGCACTAATGCTTATACAAATAACACAAGTTATTCATTGATGATATTTGAATTAATACAAATTAAAGGAAGTCTCTGGGTGACTTATTTGTGTTTTGATTCAAATTAAAAGTAATAAAAGTATTATTGTCTCTTCAGGAATAACTCCCAAAAAGTTCATTACTGAGAGCGATCAGAGAAGTGTTTCCAAGGTCAAGGTTGTATCACTACAATTATAATAATGAATTTAATTTATAACGCACTTTTCATTAATGAAAATCTCAAAGTTATCTTACGTACGGGAAACACTTCAGGGAACCTGGTAGAAGTGCACATGACGGTTATTAAAAACTTGTTCTCAGCTTTTGTTCTAGGTAGAGGACCAACACAATCAACTATGACACGTTCAAATGGTTCTGCTACAACAGATATTGGATACAGAGGGGCAGAAGGTATTACTTGATTTGGTTTTCCTGCTATTTGGAAATGTGACAACAGTGAAAATGCTGAATGACATCTTTCTTCAATTCAGGCCAAAAGAAATGATGCAGTATGCGGTCATAAGTTTTTCTGATCCCTAAATGACCAGCTAGTGGATTGTCGTGTGTGACAAATGTAATACTTCAGCACGATAAGGTGTGGGAAGTACAATTTGTATTACCTGACACCATTCCTCATCAGGACGAACAGTTAAAGGCGTCCATTTGTGCATTAACATGCCCTGCTTTAAAAAGTATCCCGTATTTAGTAGTTTAAGATCATCAGGTAAGTCATCAGCAAACAAGGTTTTTAGTGTTTCATCTTTCTTCTGCAAATCAATCAGGTGTAGTCTAGACAGCGACAATTTTGTTTCATCCAACTTTTCTACAAATGTTTCCGTTTTTACAAGAACTGGTTTCTCTTCAATACTCATCATAAAACTATCACATAAGTCAATGTCAACATCTGCTTCTTCTTGTTGTTGACGCTTGTAGGCTGCTTGTGTTACAGCACATGATGTGAAAAATCAGAAAATGTGGATGCCAGCTCATCTGGTTGAGTACATAGCACTAGGACGGGTGTTACTTCAGGAGTAACAAGCACAAATCCTCCAGTTAAATCATTTCTCATGATCGTGGAGATTCCTGTAATGGGAAGACTCGGTTGTAGCCCTACTACAACTTCTCCAGAACATAATTCAGAGTGAATTACAATTTTACCTAAAGGTAAAGGTAAGGTAAAGGTAAGGTAAAGGTAAGGTAGCGGTGGGCACCGCTAATTAAAAAATTAGTTCCACAATTTCTTTTTTTTTTTTTTTTTTTCCATTTATAGATGGCCTCCCTTCACACCTTATAGCCATCCTCTCACTCCAATATGTATTTTTTTTAATAGAGAGAAAGAAAGAAAAGAGAAAGTGAGACAACAAAACAACAATTATCCACAAAAAGAGCACAAGGCAAACACACCAAACCTCCGTCCACAATCCTGCAAAGCACATGACAGAACACAGCAACGAAACATACAAGCATAAAGACTGATAATATTCATGACCTTGCATTAGATTTCTATATATAAACATACCCATACCTACAAATATATATACAGTATACATACATATATATTTATATTCATTTATATACCCATCTACATATATCTACATATACATCCCTGCATCCATTTGTGTGTGGTTGTGAGCATGCATAAGTGAATAAGGTTCCTCCAATAGAACATTTAGTAGCGATTGTGAAGCATCAGAGATCTGTCCCCCCAAAGCCCGAGACAGACGAAAGGGCGATCAAAGCCCAAGACCCCAGGAAGGACCCCGAGCCCAGAGTCCCCAGGACCACCCGAACAGGACGAGCCACTCGTCCACTCCCCAGATCCGACCAAGGGGAAGAACCGGACGAACCCCACCAGGGACCACACACAATGACCCCCCGGGGTCAACAGCGACAAATACACAGGCCCCCGCCAGAGCCCGCTGCACCGATGTAGCCCCAGGGCCGGACACCGATGCTCGGGCACCGGGGACGCCCACCCCTCAGGCCCAGACCCGACAGGACCAGAGGACCCGAGCCCCACCAGGCAGCCACCAGGCCGAGCCGACCAACGCCCAAGCGCCCAGCCCCAGATAGTGAGGGTCCCAAGCACGCCCGCAGGCAGAGGAACACCCACCAGGGGGCCACGTGGCAGGAGCGCGACACTAGGTAGCCTCAGAAGTATCAGAGAGGGGGCAGTCCAAGTCCCAGCCTGACACTTAAACATTCATACACAGACACACTCATTCAGACCCACCCTCATCCTCACCCTCAGTCATAGAAAGACAAACAATAACGACACGCTCCAATCATAATCCCGAAGCACACTCTATACCCCCCAGGTCCAAGACATGTACCTGCTCCCTACATGGGGCAGCCCACATCCAAACCCAGGAGGTAGGCCCATTCATTCTGGGGTGGAGAGTAGCAGACATCCAAGATCCGGCCCACCCCGCGCCCCGCCGACAGGACAGGGCAGGACACTCGAGCCCAAGCAGCCCCAGGGGGAGCGCACTGCCAGTCCCGCCCACGGCAAACCCGCAGGCCCCGAACCCCCCCACACCCCAGCACAACCCCTGACGGCCCACCCCCAGAATGTCCGCCAGGCAACCAGGGGGGTAAGAGAAAAATAAATAAATAAT
>JBBPBX010005020.1:0-32517 GCA_038048925.1 Garcialebias charrua
CAGTAGTCTTGGTAAGACATTCATTCTGATTGTTTCTACTCTTCCCCCGACTGTCAGTGGTAAAATCTCCCATCTTTCTAGGTCTTTTATAATTTCCTTCTTCAGTTTCTCATAATTTGCTTTGAATAGCTGTGAGATTTGGGGTGTGATAATTATACCTAAATATCTAAATCCTTTATTGGTCCATTTGAATTTTACTTTCTCTTTTAGCTGTGTTGGACATTCACCTGATAACATCATTGCTACTGATTTACTTTCATTAGTCATATATCCAGAGATATTTCCATACTCCTTGAGACATTCTAGTAGTGCTGATATTGACCGAATTGGATCTGATAAGAATATTAATAAATCATCAGCAAACAATGATATTTATTGGGATATTACTTAAGACCACTGGGGAAAAAATAGGATTTTTAGAAATGTTGGCCAACTAAAAAGTATGAACATGAAAAGTATGAACATGAAAACTATGAGCATGAAAAGTATGGCCATTAGGCATGTAACGGTTGTAATGGGTTTACCGAACCGTTTCGGTACAGCACGTTCGGTTCGGTCCACCTGCGTACCGTTTCGGTTATTTTTTTCACTCATTGAACGTTAATATATGCGCCGTGGAACAAAATTTCCTGGGCGCGTTTCAGCACGGAGCTATTATCGCGACGCACGCGCAGCATTATTAGCCATTAGCTGCTCGCTCTGGTCTCCTGTTTGTGAATGTTATGGCTTTCTTGTTAAAAGACGAGCGCACACGCAGCTTGTGTGGACATTCATGAAGACTCTGCAGCAGCTGCGTGAGTGACGCAGCTCTCTGCGCGCGCTGGAAACTACGTCATCGGAATGTGAACAGAAACATCAGCTGTTGCAGAAACACCGCTAAAAGCAGCTGCATTTAAACAACTTTTATCAGGTAATCAGAGCGGTCCAGAGCAATAACACAAACTGTATGAGTTTTTAAAGATCTGAATCTAGTCTGAATGTTTTTTATGCGCAGTTGATCCTTGCTATGAGACATCCATCACGTCAACACTTCAGTCAAAAAGTTCAGCTCTTTATGAAAAAACTAAAACTGATTGTGAACAAGTCCTGGGGCTGATTTAAGCCCTGCCCTGATGATGAGTGGGAGATTCAACCGTTCAAGAGGTAATAATAAATTCAATTTATACCGCACTTTTCATTAATAAAAATCTCAAAGTGCTACAACAATAAAACAAGTGATAAAATCAAATAAAATCAATAATGATATCAACTAAGATTAAAGACAGAATCATGTGGAGGCAGAATAGGCCTGCTTAAAAATAAATAAATAAATAATTAAAACAAGTGATAAAATCAAGTAAAATCAATAATACTATCAACCAAGATCAAAGATAAAATCATGTGGAGGCAGAATAGGCTTGCTTAAAAAGAAAAGTCTTTAAACCGCTTTTAAAGTCAACCAGTGACTGTGGAGCTCTCAGGTAGTCAGGGAGGGAGTTCCATAGGCGGGAGGCAGCCACACAGAATGCCCGGTCTCCCATGGTCCTTAATTTGGTTAGTGGAATGTGAAGTAGATTACTGTTCTGTGATCGTAGAGACCTGGTGGATGAATATGGTGCAAAAATGTCCTTTAGATAGTCAGGTGAAGTTCCGTGTAAGCATTGATGTGTAATGAGAGCAGTTTTGTACTGAATTCTGTAGGTGACAGGAAGCCAATGGAGGTTATGGAGAATGGGTGTAATATGTTCAAATTTACAAACTCTCAATAAAATCCTTGCTGCACTGTTTTGAATATATTGAAGCTTCTGAAGATTTTTGCCAGGGATTCCAATAAGGTATTGTTCTTTTATTATAATTATTATTTATAATTTATTATTATTTAAAATCATAATCTTATTAACTTTTTTTTTTTACCTCTGTTTTATTTCCAGTATTTCCAGTTACAGAGGTAGCATGTCTCTTCCACTTCAGGGAAATCCACCAGAGATCACCTGCTGCAGCTAAGAAGTGTGTGATGACTGAACTGAACTCTGGTTGTGAGTAGGCATGTAACGAGATCTCGTTGTACGAGATCTCGCGATATTAAACTCCCGCGATATCTCTCGTTGAGAGGTAACGTCTCGCGAGATGCTAATGCTAGCGCTAGCAGAGCCCCTAGCAAGTCAGCGTCACGGACAGCATGGCTTCGCCGGATGAAGTTGCTATAGAAGACGCCCCAACTACTGATGGAGGGTCCCAGTGCCGCAGACGAGACGCCTCTACATTGATGGAGGGTCCCGGGGCTGCCGACGCTGCCCCGAATGTAAAGACACGCGTGTAAACACCGGTGTTGCCAGATAGAGTCCCACCCACCCAAAGCACTCTTTACCCGCAAAAGGCAGAAGGAAAATCGCGGTGAACCGCCCAATCTGGCAACACTGGTGAGTGACGGCTGCAGATTCAGCGCTGATGCGGATATTTATGTGGAAAGTCCTGCGTGAATATCTATTTTTTTTAACAAAGTTGAACGTTCTAAGGTCTAAGGAGATTCAATCAGTAAAATGAAGACATCAGTTGGGTTTGTAATACATGTTAAAACAGAATAAAAGCCTTTTTGCGGCATAAAACCGATCTTTGAAGTTTTCTTGAACTAATGTTAAAATCTCGTCTCGTTCTCGCGAGATCTGTGATTTTCTCGTCTCGTCTCGTGAGTTTTGTGTATCGTTACACCCCTAGTTGTGAGTAATGAGGACAAATACAGCCACACTGCTGCAACTGGACAAAAACTTGATTAGTTAGATTGTAAACAGTCTGTTGCTGCTTATTGTTCTGGTTCTGACTGTTATTGTATTTATTAAGATTTTTATTATTGTTAATATAGTTTATTTATTGTAGAGTGCTGTTTATTTAAAATATCATACATCCAAATGGGTCACTTTTATTTATTACTAGAATACAATACAAACATATTTTTGGCACATTTTCAAAATAAACATTTTGTAAGTCTTTATTTTGTCTTTTTTTTTTTTTGTACCGAAAATAAACCAAAAATAAACCGAACCGAGCCCTCCTTGTAGTTGAACCGAACCGAAATGTGATTTTAGCGTATCGTTACACCCCTAATGACCATGTACAGCATCAATACTTTGTTGGGATTCCTTTTATCTGGATTACTGCAGCAATGCGTCGTGGCATGGAGTCGATCAGTCTGTGCCACTGCTCATATGAGCCCAGGTTATTCTTGCAGATTAAATTTTCCAACAGGACTTGGCACCTGCACACCGTGCCAAAGCTACAAGTACTTGGTTTAAGGACCATGGTATCCCTGTTCTTAACTGACCAGCAAACTCGCCTGACCGTAACTCCACAGAAAATCTATGGAGTACTGTATTGTGAAGAAGATGCGATACATCAGACCCAACAATTCAGAAGAGCTGAAGGCCACTATCAGAGCAACCTGGGCTCTCAGAACACCTGAGCAGTGACACAGACTGATGGACTCCATGCCACACCACATTGCTGCAGTAATCCAGGCAAAAAGAGCAACAACTAAGTATTGATGCTGTAAATGCTCATACTTTTCATGTTCATACTTTTAAGTTGGTCAACATTTCTAAAAATATATATATATATTTTTTTATTGGTCTTAAGTAATATTCTAATTTTCTGAGATATCGAATTTAGGGTTTTCATTAGTTGTCAGTTATAATCATCAACATTAGAAGAAATAAACATTTGAAATATATCAGTCTGTGTGTAATGAATGAATATATGAAATATATCAGTCTGTGTGTAATGAATGAATATATTATACAAGTTACACTTTTTGAAAGGAATTAATGAAATAAATCAACCTTTTCATGATACAGTATTCTAATTGTATGACCAGCACCAGTATGTCAATGAACAGTATAAATCCTGAGAAAAGACCAGTCATCAATTCAGTTTGTCACAACTTAAAGGTCCACTGACATGATTTTTTTGACTATTCATCAAATTGCTCAAAATGTATATATATTATCATTTAAATATGTTCGTTTTTGCAAACAAAATGATAAATCCCTTTAATTTTGCTTTAAAAGTGATTTTGAACTTCAAGCCGTGTTTAATCATGGGAAATCCGATTACACGCGGACGCACCATCTGTGACGTAGTATGAGGCAGAGGGCTCTGGTCTCTTTAATAGCGGACAATTTAAAACACGACAAATTTAGCAATCTATGTGAAGATTTGAGCTATTTGTCTTCATTTTGGGAAGCAGAAAATAGTTTGGATGATGAAACAAGAAACAACAGGATCTAATTTAGGTCTGATGCTGTATCAGACTTACCTTCATGTCATGCTTCATCATCAGACTGTTCAGAAGATGACTGAGCCTGCCCATAACTAGCCTGGTTGATACCAGACCCATGTCCTTCACTTCGCTTTGGACTAGGGTCTGGCATCTCTGCCATAGACAACGATTTCTCCTGGAGATTTTTGAATGGACCAATCAGAGAACAGGAGGCAGAGTTTTGTTAGTTTAGCCTGGCGAGGTCCAGGCTATCAGATAAATTGCTCAGAAACCACTCGGTGGATATTTTTTCTGCCACCAGTGTGTAATTATATGTCTTTAATTTACTGACTGTTGGCCTAGATGAAACATTTGAGATAAAATTCGATTTTTTATCATTTATTTTCGTAGCGCACCCGAGGCTGTTTGGAAAATATCAAACCGAAACTATTTAATATCCAGCAGATTTGACCATTTCGTGAATTGATTTAGGAACTGTTAAGCTCAGGAACACTTCTGATATAACGTCAGCTATGAACTATATTTTTTCTCAGCAGAGAAATAATAGTTTTTTACCTTGTTTTGATGAAAATTCGTTCGTGGCGGCAGCCATTTTGAATGACGACGTCAGTCGACATCGTTCAAAACTCCGCCTTCTGCTCTCTGATTGCTCAGGAACACTTCTGATATAACGTCAGCTATGAAATCTATTTTTTCTCAGCAGAGAAATAATAGTTTTTTACCTTGTTTTATTGAAAATTCCTTCGTGGCGGCAGCCATTTTGAATGACGACGTCAGTCGACGTCGTTCAAAACTCCGCCTTCTGTTCTCTGATTGGTCCGGTCAAAACCTACCGGAGACATCCTTGTGGATGGGAGAAATGCCAGACCCAGCAGTGAAGGGAAATGAGAATTGAGCGGAGCTGCGTAGGAATGGCGAGGGCCAGGCTAGCCCATAACAGTCACCAGCCAGACTGTCATGTCCAAGGTCACACTGTCATCCTACAGTCAGTCGATTTTCTGTAGTCATCCGTTATCAGTTGAAGTCGCTTCTGTACATCTGCACGAGTTCTCCGTCTTATGGTGGAGTTGGTGACGGGTGTAGTCTTTCTATTCATCTAAAAGAAAAAGTTCAGAAACAAGAAGTGAGTTGTGGAAAGGGGAACATTATTTTGTTCATATTATTACAGATTACATTACATTACATTATTATGTAATAGTGTTACACACATACCCTGATGCATGCTCAATAATCCAGGTAGAAAAATCTAAAAAAGCTAAGTCTGGTCCTCTGGACATTCAAAAAAAAAAAAAAAGAAACTGTCCAGATGACCTGACTGAGAATTATTGGCTTTGGTACCTGGATTATTGAGCATGAACTTTCTTGCCATAAAATTCTCAACTGTGTCAATATTAATAGTTTTATCTTTAAACATCTTTAAAATTTACAGCATTGAAATTCATAGTTAATTAAATAAAACTTTTGGGTGTTGTTATTGATGAGAAGCTGACATGGAAATCTCATGTAAATCACTTAAGAATAAAAACAAAAGCAATTGCATTACTGTATAAAGTAAAATAGTTTTTGAATGACAAAGTTTTGTATATACAATCCCATGTATTGTATAATGTAATGATTGTTCCATATTTAATCTATTGTATTGAAGTTTGGGGAAAAGCATGCAAAACTATTACAAACCCTGTTTTTATTTTACAAAAAAAAGAGCTATAAGAATTATTAAGAAGTGCTATGGTCATCCAACAAATATATTATTTAATTAATTGAAATTATTAAAAGTGTATGATTTTGTTGAACATAGTATTTTACAAGTCATGTATAAAACTCATAAAACTATTACCCCCAAATATTCAATTAAAATTTGTTGAAAAAAAAAAGAGTAAATATAACCTGAAGGGAATGTAAATGTGTAAATGTTACCTTCATTCAGAACTACAGTAGTCTGAAGGAGCCGTGTTGTAAATCAGGAAACAGGACTGTGAAGTTTACTTGATATCACCATAAGCATTTCTAAAACTATTTATATGTTTTAAAAGATGATTAAATTAAAGTTGTTGGGAATGTATAATGCAGGTGAAGGATACCTGTTTTTGTTTGTTTGTTTTTTCAGTTTGGAGATTGTTCAAGTGAAGGTTGTTGTTTGTTTGTTGTTTATTTTAATAAGGGGCAGATATTATAAGACTATTTTCTTCTTTCTGCAACTTTTCTTTCAGTGTTTTTTTTTCCCTTTCTGATGAATTTGTTTTATTTTGAATAAATGAATTAACAAAACATGCAGCGCTGGAGCTGTTTGTTTCAGGGACACGTTGAATCAAACTTTATTTATTGTGCTTCATCTTCTGACTCTCATCATGTTCTATCGAGTGGAAACTTCAGATTAAACAAGTTGGATGTTCTCACGCTAGTTAGAACGACTCTGTGTCATGTTTTGAAGCATAAAGAAACCGAGTAGGACCTCGCTGCAGCAGAAACCTGCCTGAAGCAGCTACAAAACCAGTAATGTTGCAAAAATACGTATTTCAAGTAAACTAGTATTTCAGCCTGGCTGTATTGTTCTGCTGGCTGGTCAGCGCATGTTAACAGACATGCGACGCAAACGCGTGGATGCGGGGCCTTGTCTCTTTTGAAAAGACATCCAGCAGCAGGTTTTGTTCATTCAAGTGAACAGAGCTAACAGCTAGCAAATAAACAAACAGAACCGATTACCTTCAACTTCCAACTGAATGTCCAGTCGTCGTCCAGTGTCAGACCAGTCGACGTCTAAGTTTTACGAGCGCTAAGTCCAACACAACAACAGCTTCTTGTCCAACAGTTGGAAAGGAAATGGCTACATTTGAACGAAGGGCGCGAAGCAAGAGGCGTTGATTGGTTGAATATGATCACATGCTACTTCCCCAATAAACAAGAGTGGCGTTGATTGGTTCACATGCAACCTGACAAGCAAGAGTGGCGTTGATTGGTTGAGACGTACATGATCACGTTTTAACCCCAATCCAAACATAACGCATGAAGAATGAAGATCACAAACAGAAAAATGGCAGAAAGCAGCAACTTCTGTTTCACGCCTGGAGTAACGCAGAATAAAATTGAATAATGATAGTAATAATGATGATAATAATAATACCCTGATGCATGCTCAATAATAATAATAACAATATACTATATATATATATATATATATATATATATATATATATGTTCCAAAAAACTGACAAAACGTTTAAAACAGAAGTACTAAAAATAAACCAGTGTGAAAATACTTTGTATAAAATTACCTTGGCCAAAAGTTTAAACAGAAGTATATAGTATACTTAAGAGTTTTAGTTTATTTTTAGTATAAGTCAAGTATTGTATAAAATAAACTTGGCTAAGTATACTTTTGATAAGTACCTAAAAAGTAAACTTGAAAGTATATTCTTATTTTTTTAGTTTAAAATTAGTATACTTTAAGGATACTTGCATATACAGTACTACTTTTTGGGCCGCCTAGAGGGCGGGACATGGAGCGTGTTTATGCTGGCCTTTGTCACTAGCTCCACCTGGAGAGCGTATCCGCCTACAGTGCGGAGCACGGATCCGTGTGGGGTCATGTTCCCAGAGCACTAGAGCACTTAAGGCTCACAGATCCGTGCCGGGTCCGTTATCCTGACAGTGTGGGGGGTCGGTTATTTGGCATGCTGGGCGGATCTGCTCCGGACGCGCAAACCGCAGATCCGCGGCGCGGATCTTAAAGGGGACCACAGATTGCTTTTTAAAAATTTTATGGTATTTCTTTGGGGTTAAAAAACAGTGTTCATTCAATTTAATACACAAAATAATTCTTAGATAATCAATTATACCCTTTTTAATTCTGCCATTTTTAACTTTCGTTTTGAACGACCGGTTTATGATGAGGAGGTCTTGTGGCACGCCCTTCAAAGATCTGCTTACATTAACTCCGCCCTCCAAAGGCAGACGAGGAAGTCTGAACTCACGTTACTGCACGTTTCTTTTGCCTCCTTCTGACTCTCCCTCCCTCTGACTCTCCCTCCCTCTGACTCTCCCTCCTTCTGCCTGTGGCGCAGCTGTAGGGGAGCAAAGCACACACACACACAAGCACAGCAGCACAGCGGGGGCTT
Source organism: Garcialebias charrua (assembly GCA_038048925.1). NCBI lineage: Eukaryota > Metazoa > Chordata > Actinopteri > Cyprinodontiformes > Rivulidae > Garcialebias > Garcialebias charrua. The sequence goes on from JBBPBX010005020.1 coordinate 8,368, forward strand.
TTTTATCTGCGTCCCTCCGAGGAGCACGTGCGGGCCGGCACACACACACATACACACACACACTCACAGCGGGCTTTCTTTTTATCAACACTACCTGACGCTCTGATGGAATTAAATAGGAGCTCCAAGTGATCTTGGCTCAGGCTGAACCTGTATGTGAGGACACACACACACGCGCACACACGGGTTTGGTTGCGTTAAGTAGTCTGTCCTGCTAATGACACATAAACCAACACACACACACACACACACAGAAACATGCGCATCTGTTCCCATCTGAAAACTATCAATTTTAAATCCATTATCTGCGCCACGAGGGTCAGAGAGTTAGCTGGCTAGACTCTGTGACATTTTTAGCCATGAAATCAGGAAAAACAACCGTCAACTCTTTTATACTGGAGTGGGTTGAGCCGCACCAGGGGTTGCTAGGTGAGGGGGCTGGACTCAGGTTCGAGGTGGGTTGTCCTCGCGCCTGTGACGTAACAGGCGCGATGATTTCAAACCGAAACCTATCTTATCACAGTTAAATAAATATACTTAGAGTAAATAAACCACTGGGTGCATTTTTTTGGCCTTAGGACTGTTTTTTTATGGAGTAAATACCCAAAGTTGAGTAAAAAAAACATTAAAAAGTGAATTTTGAATATGTGGTCCCCTTTAACAGGTAAGAATGCGGATCCGCGACGGTGTCCACTGCTATGAGGGATTGATCTTTGGAATGGACTAGACGACAATGTAAAAAATGTGAAGTCCATACTAATATTTAAGAAAATGATTAAAACTATTTTGTTGAAGAGTTACATTTAAGCAGTGATGGCATAGTTCCATTGAAAAAGTAACTTAGTTAAGTTACTGATTAGTCTTTGGGAAAAGTAACTTAGTTAAGTTACTGATTACTTGATTTGGAAAGTAACTAAGTTAGATTACTAAGTTACTTTAGTTACTTTCAGCAGCTGCTGACAAGAACCCTCTCTGTCACAATACATAAAAAATGTAAATGTATTAATAAAATAATTACTAATAAAAATATTCAAAAACAAAATGGTCTTTCTTGACTTCATTAAACATAAATACTTGTTTTTATGAAACATAAAAGTCTGAGGTCATTAAACAAATACTTTTTATAAAAAATAAGGCAATATTTCTTGATATATCATCATAAATGAAGGTTGAATGAATAAAGGAATACTTGCTTTATATAAAAAATAGTGTCTTCTTGACTTCACTAAACAAATAATATTTTTACAAAAAAGTATTTCTGTAAATACTTTTTAAAATAAATAATATAATAAAGACAGTCTTTTAACATCAAAATCAGAGTTTTTTATTTTTATTTTAGAAAACTGTGTACACATGGGTCTTAGTTACATCCAAACAAACATAAATTGTAAAAGAAAAACAGAAATACGTTCTAAGATATGAATTAAGAAATACTCTAAACTAAGAATACACTAAGCACTAGTACAAAAACAATATGCTGAACAACTGCAGTATATATCCATACTTTTTTCTATCCATAAAGTAATAACAAAAATATATTTCTGAATCAAAGCCCCAGTTCTCACACAGGTTACTGAAATCTGTAAAGGGCTGCATCATGCACGTTCTCCTGACACTGAATGGAGCTGTAGATGAGCTTGTTTGCATAAATACTAGAAGAAACCAGAACAAAGAATGTATTTGTATGTAAATACCAGAAGACCTATTGCATCCATCCAGCTTAAAAGCTGCCACACCAGTTTCTACACAGCAGGAGGTGTGGGGGGGCTGCACCGAAGTCAAGCTTGTTGTTTTGGTCGCGGGGTGGTGGTGGCGGGGGGGGACCTCCTGACTCGCAGCAGCTCTCTGCTTGAGGCTTGTGCTGCGACTCCAAATGTAACTGAACTGCAGTGAAAGTGGTCTCCTGAGGAGCTGAGAGGAGTTGTGAGCTGAGCGCACTCAGCTCACAGCTCCTGACTGTCACACACGCTGCAGTGTCAGGTTTCAAACAGCCACAGCTGACCGAATTTCCGTCTTTTTTTTTTTATCACTCCCCGGCGGAGACGCATTGAGGAAATAAAATTAAATTACAGTACAACAGAAAATTACAAAAAAGTAACGCAAAATAATTTGGAGAAAGTAACTTTAATCGGATTACTGGATTTTAAATAGCAACGCGTTAGATTACTAGTTACTGAAAAAAGTGGTCCGACAAGAGTAACGCGTTACTTTGTAACGCGTTAGTGACATCACTGCATTTAAGTTGATTCTAATTTAACAAATTATATTAGATGTTTTGATGTGACTGTATATCTCTGATGAGACTATTATTTTGTATTACAAATACAGTAAGTATATTTATGTTTGAATTGATAGTTTGAATTAGCAGATATGATAAGAAATGTTTTCTTCTTCTGCTTCCTTTCATTTTATGTTTTGTTTAATTTTTCTTTAAAAAAAATTGTCATTGTTTTTAATATGAAATGAATAAAATTATACAATACAATACATAGTTCCTATGTGACGTCACATCTGTGGGTTGTCCTGTTTGACCCTCCCACAGGTAGGCTAAGCAGCAGTTGGAGCGCGTTCTAATGGATGTCCATTTTTCACGTTGTTTTTTTTGTTAATTTCTAATTAATTGCAATGGTTACTGCGTGTTGTGTCAGTGGGTGTTCCAGTCGGGTAGACGTTTGGGCAACGCGCAGGTTTCACTTAATCAAAAAAAAAGGAAACGTGAAGGATTTATCTCATCGGAGAAGCTGGACTGCAGCCCTCCTCTCTGAGTCTGCTCGGATCTGCTCTGGAAGACGTCGTCCTTTTGGCCGGTAAACAAAATATTCTACATAAATCATTTTGTGAAACTATGTCAGAACAATGTTAGAGTACAACTGTCTGTGAGTTAGAGCTGTTTTTTTTTAATTATTATTTAGCGACACCGTCTTGCATGCTGTGGCTAGCTTAGCATCTCGCTAACGGACAATGGCCTCCTCACGGTCCACCGGGACCGGCGGGGGGAGACCGTCCCAGTGGGAGAAGGAGGACGGGAGCCAAGTCGTGCGGGCGACGCGTCGGTCCCATGGGACGTGCCCCCGCGGCCGCGACGGATCCACGCCGTCCGGCCTGAGCTGGAGGGACTCTCCGCTCCAGTGCTAACAACATGCTAACTTCCAACACGGTAACACTCAAGTGCTGGTTCTGGTCCGTGTTCAACCTGGACTGTTTGTGCTGGCTGTGTGTTATTTTAGTTAAACCTTTTTTTAGCTGGTTAGATATGATTGAGACAGTTTACACATCTTTTTTGGATTTAAAGCTGTGAAGCCGGTGTGCTGTGAAGCCGGTGTGCGCTCTTTGTAGTAATTAAATAATTAATGATATCGGAGTAACTACTTTGTGACAAGTTGTCTGATTCGTCTGCCATGATTTCTTTCTCAAACTCATTTAACTCGACCACTGCCATTTGCTCTTGTTCCTTGGTGAAGCTGTGGTAGCTCGTGTTTTTGTCTGTATACTTTGCTCTGGCTGTTCGCCATCTTTGCCTTCTCTGCCTTCATATGTGGCGCGGAAACCGGTTGGGGGCGTGTCTGGGAACTATGTACACAATGTGATCACAATCTGATAGGCCTACCTTTGTGCTTGACGGATTTTTCATGCTGACGGACACCGTTCCTTCCCCCATGAGAGACACTAAAGTCGCAGTTACAAATCTTACAAAACGCGTAATTGTGCCCCACCCTCTTCTTTAGGAAAGTAAATTCGCTGTCCCATTTTTCAAGATATTTACACGAAGTCTTAACTTTTTTGGCAGGGACTCCTTTTCTCTCGTTACATTCGTCCATTTCTGATGTGTTTTTCCGGGTTCCGCTGCCAGCAATAACATCGCGAGAACTGCCACTGAGGCTACTGCAGGTGGCAGTTCTCGCGAGGCTAGTGACATAATTCAGAGGCACTGGAATGTTTTTTGTTTTTTTTATAATATAATACGGGAAATTTCCGGGAAAATAATAATTTGGGATGACGATGGGAAAGAGGGGTAAAATCCGGTAGTTTCCCGGCCAAAACGGGAGACTTGACAGGTATGTTATGTAGCAGTGTAGAAAATAGAAGTCAATCACACTGGGATCAGGTCTGCATTAGTTTATTCCTGTTTAGAACAAAAACACTCTCAGCACAGCAGTTCTTGGGTTCTGGCTGTCCCACACACACACACACACCTTAACCAACCGAAAGAACAAAGAAATAACCATGTTGGCACAGAAAATTTGATAAATGTCACTACCATGGGGATTAAATAAAGAGTAGGCTACAATGCTGCGCTAAACTTAAAAAAGTTAAAGAACAACATATAACACTTGTGAGTTTATAAAACAGACTTTTTTGGGAACATTTATGAATATTTTAACACAAAAACAGGAGACAGCTCCATACACTTACCTCTCCTTAGCGCAGCTCAGCGCGAATAAGGAGCGAAGCGGAAAAAGACAGGATATGATGTAAAAACAGGAACCCCCTGGGTGTTGTCATCGCCTCGTGGGACCGCCCTACGCTCACCACGTAGCCAGCCAATGAGCTTTCAACTTGATGTAAACACACTAGTGTCGTGTCTTGGGCTGTGTCTCAATTCATGGGCTGGGTCCTCATGAGTGCGCATTTATCGGCCGCATACGTCATTGCTCCACGCGGAGGACTGTCCCAATTCGAAGACTCCTCCTCATGCGGCCGAGGAATGCGGCCTACTTCCTGCCGAAATACGAGGATGCATCCGTGAATCCTTTCTGGCGGAGGCTATCCCAGAATTCGTAGCGCCAGCAGAGATTTCGCGGGGGGGTGGGACTTTCTGCGTGCAGGGGCAGGACTGCTGCGTGTTGTTGAGTCATCAGCTCGTTCTAACAACCTCAGCGCTTGCTGAATCTCATTAAAATTTAACTACAGAAACGACTAAAAAAAATGTGTTAGCTGAATATTATGTTTCTGAGTTTACTGTTGTTAAGAGCTGATTACAAATCAGCTTATTTTACACGTGCGTAGCAAGAATTTTCTGAGGGGCGATCGGTTAAAAGACAGAGTGGACCTAAAAGAAACAAGTTGCCCAGTAGCTCAATTGGTTAAGCACTGCGCATTGGCGGTTGGCTTGCAGATATTTTTCTCGAAGCTGGTTCGAATCTCACTCGGTACGTTTAAAACTTATTTTACCACAATTCAGAACTAGTTTGAAGGGACGTTCTACCTCAATCCAGGGAATTAGATTATGGAATGGCTTGGAGAATGTAGTTAAAAATGCCAAGTCAATGTTTACATTTAAGAAAATGATCAAAACGAATGTGTTAAAAAAATATATGAAATAGCGTAATGTGTATTGTATTAGTTAGAAAGAGTTAGTCATTTTGTACTGTTGGTTGAAGATTATTATTGTTTAATCTGATTGTTGGAAAAAAGGGGCAGATATAATAAGATTTATTCTTCTTTCTGCTACCTTTCATTTTTTTATATTTTGTACTTAAAAAATGAACAAATTTAATAAACATAAACGTTTGTCTTTTATTAGAAAAAAAAAGGAGATTCACAAATTCCTTCTTTTTAATCTCAGTCCTCATTTTTTTAATCCAATAAATGACAAACGTAAAATAACTTTTAACCGTACCGAGTGAGATTCGAACCAGCTTCGAGAAAAGTATCTGCGCTCCAACCCAATGTCCTAATGTGCGGTGCTTAACCAATTGAGCTAATGAGCAACTTGCATTTTGTAGGTCCACTCTGTCATTTAACCAATCGCCCCTCGGAAAATCCTTGCTACGCACGTGTAAAATCAGGTGATTTGTAATCAGTTCTTAACAACAGTAAACTCAGAAACACTCATATATATATTTAGCTAACAAATATTTTTTAGCGGCGTCCGTCCCTTCGCTTTCCACACACACCAAGCGCGCACACTTCCCACCCATTTCAAGATTTCATCTTCTTTCTGCTCCCTTCATTTTATCCTACTTGTATCTGATGAAACTGTCTTGTATTGTTCTTTTAAAATGAATGAATAAACATCAAATCAAAGAGAACGCCCCACCCACTTCAATGCCGGCTCTCCTGAAGGCTAGACCATCCCATTTCAGCAGTTTCATCCAGCCCACCCGGCCTTGTGAGTGCGTGGCCTACTCGGCCCAGCTAGGCTGGGTCCTCATGAGGATGCAGCCCCTGAATTGAGACACAGCCTTGGTGTGTCCCAATTCAACGGCTGCATGGGTCTAACCCCAAATTTACACTACATGCGTTCCGGCTCCGGTCCGACCTCCGCAGCAAATACGCACCCATTATAATCAATGAGAGCGTTTACACTGGCTTCGCACGGCGGCGGCGAGCCGTGGCGAGCGGACGGCAGTCCGTCAAAATTAGAAACCAATCCTTTTTCTGCCGGACGCCGGAGCTATGCCAGAGTCAACTTTTAAAGGACAACACCCACCATGACAGTAACAATTCACCATATAGGACAATTACTGTAATTTAATATGATGTCTATTTTCATTTTTGCATTTGGGCCAGGCGAGGGTTAAAAAAAAAAAAAAAAAACAACCCAGTTCCGAATGAATCCGGAAACTCGGCCGAAGATTGCCGAAGTGTCATGTGACTTTTGTTACATCTCCACCCAGAAGGCAGAAGGCAGGAGTGAGTTTCCATGGAGGTTTATGAGAGTGGGAGATAAAACTGCATATTTCCTGGTGCATTTGTGTGTACATATGGACCAGCGCTCTGATTTTATTTATTATTTATTTTATAACACCGCTGCGGACCGTTGCTGCTCTCTCATTCTGCCCAGAGGAGCAAGCCGCGCGTCTCTGGCTCCCCGTTCCGCTGGTCACCTTTGAAGAAGTTCCTTCGTGCCGACTAGGGCTCTGCTCCGTCCCAGCCTTGTTGCAGGGAGCACGGGGGAGCACGCGCGCAGAGCTCCGCTGCGCGGCTGCCTTTCTGTACTCCAGACCTGTCTGGTCACGGGCCGATGCGGAAATGAATGAATTTGTCGCGATCAAGCAAATTAAACTAGTATGTCTACGTGGATGCTCGCTCAGAATATAGACATCAGTGAGCGACAGCAGGATTAATCAACAGGCAGCTTTTTAGGGAATATTTAAAAATGCCTCGCTTTTTTTTTTCCTTGCTCAGAGCAGCGGTCATGGAAGTTGATGAATGCTTATTATAACTCCGCCTGTAACTCCAAGGCGTCACTTTAGTGACGTGAATGCCCATGTGAATGCCCATATATGGAGAGGAGCAGATTTTTCCTGGAGCTTCTGCTAAAATCTGCTATAAATCATGAAATAACACATTTAGCGTTATTTCTCTACAATATAAATAAACGCTCCTGTATTATTTTAAAATAAACTAATAAATATTAATGGCGATGCAATTTGAAAACATGGTGGGTGTTGGACTTTAAAGATTACGTCGCACCAACAGGAAAAGGAACGAGCACAACATCCGTATTTACAAAATAAAATCACCACGGGCGGATCCTAGCTCTATACGGATTTATTTGTACAAAAATGCTGTCAAACTATCATTTATGACTACGCCTAAAAACGCAAAACAAGAAATAAATACATTTAAAAAAGTATTTTATTCTGAAATGTAATAGATCACATCCTGTCGCTCAAACCATGTCCTGTCGCTCATATCTCAATGCAAAAAACAATCAAACAGCGAGGCAGTCTCTACTGTTCTCCTTCTTCCACCGAATGAATTGTTTTGTTCTGACTTCATTATTTATCACTTGATTTATCGCGCAATCTCGCAATTACCACGCATGCGTCTCAGAGCAGCGCATCCAGGCGGACCGGAGCTGAGCGGAGGTAGTGGAAACTGGACTTGAAACGCTCAGCTGCGACCAGCGGAGCGGGGCGGAGCCGGAACGCATGTAGTGTAAATTTGGCGTAAGGCGGCATTTGAAGGCCGCTGACGTCGCAGCGATGCGCCAAGGCCTGTCCCAATTCGAACACTGCTTCAATGCGGCCGACGAATGCGGCCTACTTTTCCCCAAATTTGAAGGCCAGGTCCCGTGTATCCTTCAAGACCGAGGATTTCCCAAAATGCATTGCGTAAACTTTACACTGCGCGTGCGTATTGAGGGAAAATTTTGGATGAACATAATGGCGGACGAAGCGACGGAATACACTTTTAAATGTAAGTTATGTTAAAATGTGGGATAAAAAATAAATAAAAGCCGAAAGCGGTTATGATTTAAAGCAGATGATAGGCTTTTGTCATTTGCGTAGACATTTTTTTGTATTATTTTTTGTGGGAGATCAGCTTGTACAGTGGGTCCCGTAGTATTTTCGCCGCTAAGCTAGTTTTACTTTTTATTTTTTTAAGGGAGCCAGGCGCAGACCGAAGCTTTTATTAAGCTTCAGAATGAAAACAGACACCTTTACACAAGTGCAAAGCAATCTGCAGCTGTGGCACGGAGGTACAAGAATTAATCAATTTATTAATCTTGTGCTTTGAGTATACTGTAGTTTCATTAACCTTCAAACTGAACATAACCTGTGATCTTAATGAAGTACAGCTCCTCTTGTGTTGTGCTGTTGTATTTCTAAGACATCATCTTTCAAGTTTCTCCTTTTCATTCATTTTATGTTGATGTTATTAGGATAATTTTGGAGAAGCTGGGCGTGCAGGACAAACTCCTCTGCTGGCAAAACAAGAAATAAGACAATCTAAAAAAAACAAAGTATGTGCATGTGTAATGAAGAATATAATTTGTGCATGCAGGTGTTGACACATGTAAAGTAAAAAATATGTGTTGCTCTTAGCCAACTGTGATGTTTCCTCTGTTCAGGACTGTACCGTAAATATCCAGGCGGGTCAGGGCAAGGAGTCAGTGGGAAGCTGCTGCTGTGACTTGTTCTCTGGTTTGTCCTCATGGACGAGGTTTTAGGACAGAGACCTTCCACTGCACCTCCTGTCCTAATTGTCTCCATCACTGAGGACACTCCAGGTCCAACCGCAGCAGTTGGTGACCACTGACCAGGAAGAAAGAGGCAGCAGGACAGAGGATGATTTATTAAAATTAATTAGAAGATATGAGGCAGCAGAGAAAGGCAGAAGAGAGAAAAGCAAATGAAAGTAGGGAGAGAATGAGGAGACTTTTCTCAATTCTTGGAAAAATTGCAAATAAATGTATCAATTAATGGTTGTATTTTTTTTTTTTTTTTGCTCTGGAAAAATGTGTTAATTTTAAAGTTGAAAAAAAAATTATTACAAAAACTAGTAATTGTCAGTCTTTCATTTTAATAACAGTAAATTCATTTTAAAAAACTGCATAGCTATATACAAAACATGCAGGATTAAAGGTGGGGTATGTAACATTGTAATGTAGTCTAACTTTTCAAACAATATATTTTTAACATATTTCTTCACTCTGTCACTATCTACTGACAGACTGATGTTAGACAAAGTAATCTCTGAAAAAAACTATAGTCCCCTTGCTTCTCTATCAGCATTTATAAAAACACTGAAAACACAGAGTGACCCGGACACTGACCAGCCAATAAAAACAGAGTTGTTTGTCACGCCCCAACCCACGCCCCCACCTGTCCCAGCCGCAGCGCCGCGGCTCGTTCTCATTCAAAGGATTGCAAAGCGATGCAGGACTGTTTTGTATGTGACACAAAATGTATTAAATATCCCTTCTTTATCCCAGAGCTGGACTTTTATTTAGTTTTTTTGCCAAAAGTCAAGTGATCGCTTCATCCTTCACTGACAGGAATGAGGAAATGGATTTGTCACGACTCACGAGCGAATTAAAACATGTCCAACGTTGCTTCGTGAACCTCTGCTGATTTCTTCTGGTTTTTGTGTTGTTGGATGAGTGATTCATGGTTTTATTATATTTTTTAAACAGTTATATTATCATATAAACACAGAACTTCGCAGCGCAGAGACAGGACATGTACTGGGGGCGGAGCATTCCAGACATTCCAGACCAGCGCTGACAGACATGATGAAATCACGAGCGAATTAAATCATGTCCAAACGTTGCTTCGTGAACCTCTGATGATTTCTGCTGGATTTTGTGTTGTAGGACTAGCGCTCCATGGTTTTATTTTATTTTATTAGAAGGTTTTGTTAACATAAACACAGAATATCGCAGCGGCTCTGAGCAGACAGCAGCAGGGGGCGGAGCAGATCCCAAGTTCAGCAGAGCACGGACTGTGGCATTCTGCCACCTCCCCTCAGAGCCATATATGGCTCTGAGGGGAAGGAGCAGAATGCTTTTCTGCGCTGAAAATATTTCTAAGTCCAGAGTGTTCAAAAAATCGCAGACCATACCTTTAACCTGAACGAACTTTCGGAACCATTTATTTAAACTTTTACTAAACAGGAAGTCTGTGGCAGGATTGCTGGATCGGGTGAAGAAGGATCAACAACATGGGTGGAGTGCTGCAACTGAAACCCGTGGCTGGTCTTTTCTGGTCGGCGAGAGGAACATCATACAAGGGGGTCTGCTGAAAGTGCGTTGGGATGCGTCATCTCACTGTCCACTGCAGGGCTGGCTCAATTGATGGCTGTCACATCACTGAGACATATCCAGAAACATGCAGACAAGAAGTAATGGATACTCCTACACGGTACGAAGTGCTTTTTGAAAATACAGATTAAAAGATGGATTACTTGCCTATTAACAGTAGTCGTGGTCTGCCGGTACCTCCTCCACGGCGGACACCTCAGCTGACAGTTGGTCCCGCAAGAGAGCACCGCTGACTGCCTCCATATCCGCCTCCCCCTCATCCTCTGCACCGTCATCGTCAGGCTCATCCTCCGGGGCCACAACGTCACAAGCGCTGAGGCAGATGTTGTGGAGGATGCAGCATGCTGTTATGACCTGTAATGCAGAATAAAAATAATAATAAAAAAATATATATATAAATACACATGTGTGTGTGTGTGTGTGTGTATATAAGAAATTGAGTTATCACTGGGTGTTCACTTACGTGAGTGTTACGACCGGTGAGGATCAAAACACATTTAAAGGATGCAGGACACAAGAAAAAGGTTTAACAGAATTTTATTTACTAAACTAAAGACTCAGCAGTGGAACCACCACCGGCTTCTCCTGGCATCCCACGTCACACTACAAAAAAAAGAAAGAAGAAAGTTCAACCGAGAGATGGGTTGGGGAAAAGCGGCCAAAAGAAAAATAAAGCTGCCCAACAGAGCCAACTCTATACAGAGCCGGCGAACCCTGTTAGACAGCGGGCTACCTCTACCAAAACTAGGCCTACAGGATGTAAAACAAAAAAATAGCAAAAACTAGACTACCGCTTTACCCCAATCAGAAAGTTATGAAAGTAATTATATGCAAAAAAGAAGAGAGGCATGAGCCAACACAGCTGCCTCCAGCAGACAGCACACCAGAGCCCTGAGCCCAGTCTCTGAGACTCAGAACCCTCAACAGCTCAGGTCCTCTACTCTAGGTACACTAGAGTCCACACGAGCCTCTAAACAAGAGAACCAGAGCACATTAGTGCTCCAACCAACACTCTCAAAAGATGAGAGCACCAACGACCTCTCTAATAAAAGAGATCACTACAACCAGGGAGGGTGGAGGAAACTCCCAGTTCTACAAACAAACATCTGTAGGTTCCCCTGATGAATGTTCAAACAGTGGTCAGGGTGGGTGAAGGACACTCCTGAACACTCACATATGCAGCCTGCAGCTGCCTTCAATAAACTTGGTTTACCTTCCAAAAAGGCTCTCAAGTTGCTCCAACAAGCTCCTGCTTGCATCCACCAACCTTAGTTGGCCATCACATAACCTCCACACCGTTCTGGCTCTTGCTCCCAGCTTATAAAAGGAAGAGAGAGCCAGCAGGTGTTTGCAGCTCAGCCAATCAAGCCTGATTAGCTGAGTAAAAAAGTGCAGCAGGAGGCTGCAGACTTCAGGTGACCTAAACTGAGGTTTAAACTTTTTTTTTTTTCATTTAATCCCTTCAGGATACATAACAGTGAGGTACAAAGGTGTGGTGCACCTCCAGCGCTTGCAGGAAGATGGCCCTGAATCGCGTCTTCATCATTACAAAAGCACGCTCAATAATAGAGCGTGCTTTGGAATGATGACTGTTGAAGCGCTGGGCTCCCACACCTTGTAGTGGCCTCTTGTATGGAGTGATGAGAGTTGGAGACATGGGTACCCTCCATCTGCGAGGATAAAATGCCCTGGAGGAGGGTAGACTGACTGCCTGTAAAGTGGGCTGTGGCGGAGCACCCTGGAATCGTGCACCGACTCAGGCCAGCCCACGTACGTGTCGATGAAGCGGCCCCGATGGTCACACACTGCCAGGTCACATCACCTGTAGGATGATTGAAGGAAACGGCTTTCTGTTTCTGTAGGAGTCACCATCAGGGCCGCTCAGAGGCTTGATGCGGATGTGACAGCCATCAATTGCACCTACACAAAGGCTCTGTGGCGTGCCAGCCCTTCAAACCCACGGGAGATCACTTCCAGGTCTTCTGGGTTTGTTGGCAGACGGATGACCTGGTGGCGAATGGACACCACCTTTTCCGTCATGTGATGGACAATGCGGTGGACAGTTGAACGAGGCATCCCAAACACTCTTGTGACCACCCTGTAGGATGCTCCACTTGCCAGCCAGAAGAGAAACACAAGGGTCTCAATTGTGGTTCCCCAGCCATGCCGTCGATCCATGTTCAGGACGTGAAGCAACACTGCCAGAGACTCCCTGCTTAACCTGAAATCTGGTCTAGGATCTTCTTCATTAAAGAAACGGTCGAGAACTGGGACACTCAGGTTAATCCTGTAGTACAAGGGTCTGGTCTGGTTAAAGAAATGTAGAGAAAAACAAAATTATTATTTAATGGTATGAATGTAATTTTTATATGGTATCAAAGCATAATCACAATTACGAGACTTGAGGTAAGTGATGCTCGGTGAAAACACTTGAGTGCTATTTTATTAATGAAATAAAAGAAATTAAAGTGCAACTGAACACAGGTTGAGACGGTAACTCCTCCCCCAGACCAGCTTCAAAATTTCCCTCAAAATGGGCGTGTCGAGAGTCAAGCAGGGGAGGAGGTTGGGGGTTGTCCTGTGTTCACGCCCCCTCTAGTGGTGAACTCCCACCCCTCCCCAAGTTTAGATTTCAAAATGGCTTCCGGACACATTTTAGTATGAACGATCAATATCCTGCAGAAATCCTGAGCAGAAGGAAAGTACTATTCCCGATAAGAAAGAAAAATATAAGCGAAGGAATAAGAGCTAACATCTCCGTGGATAAACTCTATATAAACGGTCAGCTGTTTAGAGATCCAGAAACTACTCCTTGGCTTTATTAGCCATATGATCAAGGTAAGAACTATATCGGTTGCTAATATTGATTAATATTATTAAATATAGTATTTGTTAATATTACTTACCAGATATATTTAATTTTTTTTCAGCACAGCTCGGTGGTGGGACACACTCAGATAGTGGTGATACACAAGGTGGGATGACACTTGATGTGGTAAGAGGGTGTTTTTGTTGTTTTTTCTTATCTGAATTATGTTTCCATGTATATCATTTCTCTTTGTTTTCTTGTCTATATTTTTCTAACTCAACAATTATCAGCGCACAAGCACAAGGGTTCACACACGTCTTTGTATATCCATACAATTACTTTATGAATGAAAACTTCCCTGATTCATTTTCAAAAGAAACAGCAATTACTTTATTTAAAAATCATATATAGTTATTCATTAAGGGATATGTTTTTGTCTGGATATATTACTATCTTATATATTTCAGATAATGGGTGTGGTTTAGCTATATTATCATTAGCACAGGTATGGGTACCTTAGGGTTTGTCACATGGAACATTAATGGAGCCGGTAGCCAACGTAAAAAATATAGAATTTTTAACCAGATTAAAAGATTAAAGGCAGATGTTGTATTACTCCAAGAAATTCATAAATTGGCCTCAACTGTGGAGGAGCTTAAATCTTCAGAGTTTCCTAATGTATTCTCAGCATGTTATAATTCAAGACAAAGAGGGGTGGCAATTTTAATACATAAAAATGTTAACTTCACAGTATTAGATCAGGTTATAGACCCGCACGGTAGATATATAATATTAAAGTTATCAATATTTAGACAAAATTATTGTTTTGTTAGCATATATAGACCGAATGTAGACGACGCAGCTTTTTTTCATGATTTTTTTTCCACCCTATCAAATCACATGGATTCCTCACTGGTGATGGGAGGTAGGGATGGGAACCGAGAACCGGTTCTGTTAGAGAACCGGTTCTTAAAAGTCCAATTCCATGGAATTGTAGGATGCTTGTCTTAACGATTCAGCTTATCGGTTCTGCAGACTCCTGGTGGTGACGTGTTTAAGCGCTGACATCACAGACATGCGCCGCGCCCGAGTGGTGGTGGCGTGGTGGTGTCTAAATAAATATTTCTTAGCTGACTTCATAGCAGACGTCCTTCTGAGCTTAACGAAATGTTCAAATCAGCTGGATTTAAAAAAAAAAAGTTCGCGGAATTTTAGGCAGGCGCCAGGCGGGTCAAACCGGACGCTTTCTTTCTTTAAATTTAGCTAAATAAACGCTTAAAAAATATATTTCTTAGCTGACTTAATAGTAGACGTACTCTTGAGTTTAACGAAATGTTCAAATAAGCTGGATTTTAAAAAAAAAGTTCGCTGATTTTTATGCAGGCGCCAGGCGGGTCAAACCGGACGCTTTGTTTCTTTAAATTTAGCTAAATAAACGCTTAAAAATATATTTCTTACCTCACTATAGCAGACGGGCTCCTGAGCTGAACCAAATGTGAAATCAGCTGGATTTAAAAATCCGCGGTGTGGTTTATGAGTGGTATAAACTTCTGGAAGTGGTCCCTCTTCCTCTTCACTCTCTGAGTCCTCTGCTGGCTGCTGCCTACAGCGCCTCTAAAGCGGCCGAAACTGGTACTGCACCATTTTCGCCAAAAATGAAAAACGAAGAATCAGAGCGAAAAATGAGTCTAAAAATATGGGAAAAAATCCATAAATAAATTCTTTATGAACACAAATGGTTTACTATATTTTATTACCCAAATGAGAATTGATAACAGAATTGATAAGGAATCGAATCGATAAATGACATCGATAAAGGCATCGATATTGATAATTTCTTATCAATTCCCATCCCTAATGGGAGGTGATCTCAACTTTGGTTTAGATGACAAATTAGACAGACTGAATGCAGCGGGAACTCAACGCAGTTGGCAATCTATAAATATAGTTAAACAGTATATGAATGATTATGGGCTCTGCGATGCATGGCGTTGTTTTCACCCTGATAGCAAAGAATATTCATTCTTTTCACATGTGCATCACTCATATTCTCGTCTAGATTATTTCATAGTAAGCAATTCATTGATGACAAACATTTCAGACACTAAGATACACCCTATTGCTGTCAGCGATCATGCACCAGTTACTGTAAATTTAGATTTAAAAAAAACAACAACAAAAAATATAAATTGGAGATTAAATACATCACTGCTACAAGAAGAAGAATTTTTGCAATATTTTAAAAAAGAATGGGCATCGTATCTAGAGTTTAATGACTTGCCAGGAACTTCAGCATGTACACTTTGGGAGGCTGGGAAAACAGTCATGAGAGGTAAAATAATATCCTATTCAACAAATAAAAAGAAAAAAGAAAATAAACGTATTGATGAATTAGAGAAATCCATTAAATTGTTAGAAGGTCTACAAGGTGAGGAAACACATCAAAAGCTACGCAAATTAAAATTAGAACTAAATGAATATATTGATAAGAAAAATAAATTCTTGATACAAAGACTTAGATTAGATCATTTTGAATACGGTAATAAATCAGGGAACTTTTTAGCTAATCAACTCAAATTAAACAAAGAAAAAACATCTATATATGGTATTAAAGATGAAAATGGAAATATATTTTATGATGAGGGAAAAATAAACGATGTTTTTAAAGATTTCTATAAAACTCTATACACTCCACAAATAAATCCATCTAATGAGGATATTAATGAATTCTTGGAGAAAGTAACACTTCCAAAACTAGATATTAGTCAGTCATCAAAACTAGACTCACCATTAACATCAGATGAGCTCCATGAAGCAATTAAAAGCATGCCTAATAAGAAATCTCCAGGTCCTGATGGCTATCCAGTGGAATTCTATAAAGAATTCTGGGATATACTGGAACCGATATTCTATAGAGTGCTACTTGAGTCAGAAGGAAATGGCAGGCTACCAACACATATGAATTCAGCTAACATTAGTCTCTTATTAAAATCAGGCAAAGACCCAGTATTACCTACCAGTTATCGTCCAATCTCTCTTATTAATGTAGATGTTAAAATAATTTGTAAAGTCTTATCAAAAAGACTAGAGAAGATAACTCCTGTTATTATACATCCAGACCAAACCGGATTCATAAAGGGAAGACACTCGAACACAAACACTCGCAGATTATATAATGTAATAGAGTATTCGTATTTTAAAAATATTGAAACAGCTATTTTTTCTTTAGATGCTGAAAAAGCATTCGATAGAGTAAATTGGAATTTTTTATTTGCTACCTTAAATAAATTTGGTTTTGGGAATTACTTCATTAACTGGTTAAAAATATTATATAGTTCACCAACAGCGTGCGTCAGGACAAATAATCAATTATCTTCAAGCTTCTGTTTACAGAGGGGCACCAGGCAAGGTTGCCCACTTTCACCAGCATTATTTGCTATTTTTATTGAACCTTTAGCAGCAGCAATAAGGCAAAGTGCTGATATTAAAGGAATAAAGGGTCGAAACATAGAACATAAAATTAGTCTTTATGCTGATGATGTTTTGCTTTTTCTTGAGAACTCGGGAAACTCAATATCTAATGTTATCAAGTTAATAAACTCATTCTCAAAAGTTTCTGATTATTCTATAAACTGGACAAAATCTACAGTTCTTCCAATAAATTGCGTGTTTAATAATTCTCTTAATGAAAGACTGCAATCAGGTAACATTAAATATTTAGGTGTTAATATCTCTCCTAAATTAGAGGATTTAATAAAATTAAATCATATCCCATTATTAAAGAAAATTGAAGACGATCTTACTAGATGGAGATCTCTACCCATATCACTTATGGGAAGAGTTGCCTCAGTAAAAATGATGGTGCTGCCGAGAATAAATTATTTATTCTCAATGATTCCAAATAAACCTTCAACTGAATGGTTTAAGTCCCTGGACTCTTCTATATCTAAATTCCTTTGGAAAAATAAAACTCCACGTATTAGTTTAAAAACATTACAGAAATCTAAAGATACCGGAGGATTAGAACTTCCAAACTTTTATTACTACTATTTAGCCAACAGGTTACAATATATATCAAAGTGGTTAAAACCGAATGCACTAGATGAAACTTGGATAGATATAGAACAAACTTTATGTAATAATATTAGGATTTCAGATCTACCATTTATCAGTACAGATTTAAAAAGACATGTCTGCTTTAAGAGCATCAATATTGGCTCATCTCTGACAGCATGGTGGGAGTATCTGAAAATGACAAAGTCTTCACTACTCCCATGTAGACATACACCTCTCTGGAACAATCCTGACATTCAACAAGAAAATAATATGTTAAATTTCTCAGGTTGGAGAATGAAAGGTATTGAATGTCTGGAACACATATTTGAGGGTATAGACTTTATTCCATTTAATAAATTAATAATACAATATGGCATTGATAATAAATATTTCCTACAATACCAACAAATTAAGTCAATTGTAAAAAAGAAATTTAAGCTTAATAAAACAGTGTTGGAAACACCAACATGTGTGTTAGAGTTTATTAATTTTCAACCACCCAAATTATTATCTAAAATATACAAAAAATTGTCTAGAATCGATGACTCGATAGCACTACCTGTTGAAAAATGGGAGTCAGATTTATCAATCAACTTTGAACAAAAAATTTGGTCTCAAGTATGTTCAAATACTTTTAAATTGACTAGAATCTCCAATTTACAATTAATACAATATAAGGTTCTCTATAGAGTACATTATACAGGTCAGCGAATGTTTAAGATGGGCTTTATACCATCTAACAAGTGCTCACAGTGCATAAGTAATACACCTGATGATTATATTCACGCGCTCTGGTTCTGTCCACCCGTTCAGAGGTTCTGGGTACAGGTATGTGAAGACTTGTCTAAATGTTTGAAATTTAATATCCCACTCTCTCCATCTGTTTGCTTATTGGGTATCTTTGAAGATGTTATACTAGAAAAAAATACATCCTATATGCTTTTCACTGCCTTATGCATCGCAAAGAAAACCATACTCGTAAATTGGAAAAATAAAAATAATCTTAGCATTAATCAGTATAAAAATCTTCTGTTAGATCATATTAGTCTTGAAACAGCATCTGCCGACACATTGGATCAATCTATTTGGCACTCTTTGATCGGTTCCGTTACGTAGTGAGGGTGGGGTCTGGGATGTGGCCTTGTGGGGCATTGGGACTGGAGGGGGGGAGGTTGGGGTTTGGGGCGCCGGGGGGTTGGGGCTGCTTGGGCGGGGAGGACCCTGTCTTCGACCTGGGGAGGACCGGGGGGTTCTGGGGGATATCTGCTAGGGGCGGCATGCGGGCCCTCGGGTGGTCGGTGGCGGCAGTCATGGGTCGCCGGTCGGTGACCCGGCTGTGCTGGGGTGGTTTCGGGGCGGGCGCCGGGGGCTTGGGACTCTGGGGACGTGTCGTCCCCGGGCTTGGGCCTGGTGGGGATCGGGGGTCGTGGGCTCTGGTGGGCGGGTCGCCGGGCATGGGTTGACTGGCGCTCTGGTGCCCGGCTCTGGCCGGGGGCCCTCGGCTCGCTGGTGGGTTGGGGGTTCATATGCTGGGGGGTGGGTGTCTGGGGGCGTGACTGGTGGCCAATGGGAGGGGGCGGGCAAACCCAGCCTGGGTGTCTAATGTGTTATGTGTTCTGAAAGTTGTTAATATGAAGGGTGGGTGTAGTATTTCTTCTGGGGTGGGGATTAAGTGGATGTCCTTGATGATGGTCTTGGACTATGCTTGGCCGTTGTGCGGGCCCTGGTTGGGGCCTGTTCTTGGTGCTTCCTGGCTCTGTCGGCGGTTGGGCGGGCGCTCTTGGCCGTGTCGTCCATGTGGGATTTTGTGCCCTCTTGGACGGCGGGCTGACTGCGGTTCGCAGGGGTCACGGCGGCCCTGGTGGGTGTGGGCTGTTGGTTCTGCTGTTGGCGGCCCTCGGGGCCGTGTCCCTCTCTGGTCTTGGCTCAATGGCCTGGCGGTCGGAGAGGTGTTTCTTTTTCCTCGCTCCTTGGGTGGACCTTGGCGAGCTGGGGGGGTACGCAGGGTCAGCGGGGGAGCTGACTCGCTGTGGGAGCACTGTTCCTGCAGATATTTTTCTCCCCATCCCTCAACACGCACCTCCGCCCTCTTCATCTTAAATTAATACATGTAGGGAATTTGAGTCTCGGGTGTGCTGCAATGGTTCTACATCTCTGTTGTTCAGAACACCTGGGACTCAATTTTATATACACTTTAGACATTCATTCATAAACTTCTTCATAAAAGTCACATATAGGGAATGGATTGAGCACTATGGCTATGGGTGGCGGGATGACACCAATCTCACCCCCATGCCTATGCTCACTCAACATTATGCATTTAGACAATTAGGGCTTGGGTTAGAGTTGGAGTGGAGGGGAAACTGGTACAATGCCAGCCTTTGCTCCTTCTCTTTCCTTTTTAAGTACACTTTAGAACAACACTCACCAACAGTACATTTGGGGACGGGGGTGTGTGTATCGGGGTCTTGATTTGTTAATTTCAATTTTATTTATTTATGTATTTATTTATATATATATATATTATTTATTTATTTTTCTCTTACCCCCCTGGTTGCCTGGCGGACATTCTGGGGGTGGGCCGTCAGGGGTTGTGCTGGGGTGTGGGGGGGTTCGGGGCCTGCGGGTTTGCCGTGGGCGGGACTGGCAGTGCGCTCCCCCTGGGGCTGCTTGGGCTCGGGTGTCCTGTCCTGTCGGCGGGGCGCGGGGTGGGCCGGATCTTGGATGTCTGCTACTCTCCACCCCAGAATGAATGGGCCTACCTCCT
The DNA here is from genome assembly GCA_038048925.1 of Garcialebias charrua. NCBI lineage: Eukaryota > Metazoa > Chordata > Actinopteri > Cyprinodontiformes > Rivulidae > Garcialebias > Garcialebias charrua. Next base: position 28,495 of record JBBPBX010005020.1, read on the forward strand.
GGGTTTGGATGTGGGCTGCCCCATGTAGGGAGCAGGTACATGTCTTGGACCTGGGGGGTATAGAGTGTGCTTCGGGATTATGAATGGAGCGTGTCGTTATTGTTTGTCTTTCTATGACTGAGGGTGAGGATGAGGGTGGGTCTGAATGAGTGTGTCTGTGTATGAATGTTTAAGTGTCAGGCTGGGACTTGGACTGCCCCCTCTCTGATACTTCTGAGGCTACCTAGTGTCGCGCTCTTGCCACGTGGCCCCCTGGTGGGTGTTCCTCTGCCTGCGGGCGTGCTTGGGACCCTCACTATCTGGGGCTGGGCGCTTGGGCGTTGGTCGGCTCGGCCTGGTGGCTGCCTGGTGGGGCTCGGGTCCTCTGGTCCTGTCGGGTCTGGGCCTGAGGGGTGGGCGTCCCCGGTGCCCGAGCATCGGTGACCGGCCCTGGGGCTACGTCGGTGCAGCGGGCTCTGGCGGGGGCCTGTGTATTTGTCGCTGTTGACCCCGGGGGGTCATTGTGTGTGGTCCCTGGTGGGGTTCGTCCGGTTCTTCCCCTTGGTCGGATCTGGGGAGTGGACGAGTGGCTCGTCCTGTTCGGGTGGTCCTGGGGACTCTGGGCTCGGGGTCCTTCCTGGGGTCTTGGGCTTTGATCGCCCTTTCGTCTGTCTCGGGCTTTGGGGGGACAGATCTCTGATGCTTCACAATCGCTACTAAATGTTCTATTGGAGGAACCTTATTCACTTATGCATGCTCACAACCACACACAAATGGATGTAGGGATGTATATGTAGATATATGTAGATGGGTATATAAATGAATATAAATATATATGTATATATACTGTCTATATATTTGTAGGTATGGGTATGTTTATATATAGAAATCTAATGCAAGGTCATGAATATTATCAGTCTTTATGCTTGTATGTTTCGTTGCTGTGTTCTGTCATGTGCTTTGCAGGATTGTGGACGGAGGTTTGGTGTGTTCGCCTTGTGCTCTTTTTGTGGATAATTGTTGTTTTGTTGTCTCACTTTCTCTTTTCTTTCTTTCTCTATAAAAAAAATACATATTGGAGTGAGAGGATGGCTATAAGGTGTGAAGGGAGGCCATCTATAAATGGAAAAAAAAAAAAAAAAGATTTCAAAATGGCGGATAGTCACGTCTTCAGTAAGTAAATGCCTAAACTTGTACTAAAATAACAGTTCTAAAATGTTGTTGCGTGTATTTAATCACACACAGCTTAAGCGTATGCTTCTGAACACAGAACACATTAAAAACATGGGTTTAGCTGCATGGCATGCGGTGTACGGCTGTGTTTTTGTCTTTGTTTGGATCACAACGGTGTTGTAGTCCAGCTGCAGTGACTTTAATTCACCACATCTTATTACTTAGCACAGGGGTGTCAAACTCATTTTCGCCGAGGGCCACATCGGCATAATGGCTGACCTTGAAGGGCCAGATGTAACTTATAAATGTAACTAAATGTAATCTAATGTAATGTAAAATAAATGTAACTACCGTACTCCTTAATGTTGAATAACTCATTTATTATAACTTATTCAACTGACAATTACAGTTGCATAGAAAACATCTGTTTGCTTGTTGCTCTAACATAAATCCTTTTAAAATTTGTCAGCTTATGAAAACCCACATAACTCCATTAATGAAGGATGAAATTGTCCAAGTTAATTTAAAAAAAAAAACATAAAACTGAGCTGCAAAGAACATGTATGACACATGTAGCATCTCACCCAAAAAGGCTACACACAGCCTTGCATCCAACTGTGAATGACAACAATTTGTGTGCATACACATACCAAAATAAAGGTTGACTCAGTTCACAACTATATTACCGTACTCAAGTTGTTTGGTTAGTCTTTGATGAGGAGATGCTGCCTGTCCTTGAACACACCAAGTGGATTCTCTCTCTATGATTGATCATGTTCTGAAAATGATAAACACAAAACAAAATGCAAGCACAATCATTAAATTGCACACAGTTGAAATGTTCTTCTTCTTGGATGAATGACATTTTATTATAATTTAATAAGTTTAAAAAAAAAATGCTAACCTGTGTTTTTCTGGCCAGATGTCTGACACCGTTTTCCTGTTGCCAGTGTGTCAAAAAAAAAGTCTCGGGAAACGAGGCGGACATGCTCTGAAAATAATAAACACAAAACAAAATGCAAGCACAATCATTAAATTACACAGAGTTTAAATGTTCTTCTTCTTTGTTGAATTACATTTTATTATATTTTAATTAATCTAAAAAAGCTAAGTCTGGTCCTCTGGACATTTAAAAAACAAAACAAAACTTCATCTTTCAGGGATGAAGATGTTCACATCCTTGATAGAGAGGAACAATGGTTTGAGAGACGAGTAAAAGAGGCCATCTTTGTGAAAAGAAACCATCCAAGGAAAGAAACCATCCAAGGAAGGGGAACATATTATTTTAGGTGGCTGAAATAATCACCTGTTTTTTGTTTTGTTTTTTTGAATGTCCAGAGGACCACACTTAGCTTTTTTAGATTTTTCTACCTGGATTATTGAGAATGCATCAGGATATATTTGAATTAAATTTTAAGAAAATGCTAACCTGACAAACAGGAAAGTGGACAAGATTGTCCTGTTTCACTTGCCACATCCATAAGTCCAATTTTCGCAGGAAAGCCGTGATCGCGTCGGACATCTGCGTGATGACTTGTTTGCGTCCCTGCAGCTTCTGATTCAGCTGGGCGAGATGGTCGGTTATGTCGCACAACACAGCAAAGTCACACAGCCACTTTGAAGCTAGCTTTCACTGCAGCCTCGTTTTTGGCTGTGGGTTTCATGAACAAACTCTGCTGCGACCGCAGTTTGCCTTTTAATTCTTGGCAGAATGTGTTGCTTTTCAAGGCTAGCTTTAGCGTACTTAGCTCCGTGTTTGGTTTCAAAACCGACACCGCCTCGTAACACAAAAGACATACCGGTCTTTCTCCTGGAAGCACAAACAAGTATTCGCCTTCCCATCTTTCTTGAAACTTCCGTCTGTATCAACTTTTCTCTTTCTGGACATGTTGGGATCATTATTTATATCTCAATTCCACTCGTTGGCATGAAGGTAGAAACACTGCCTCGGCTACCGTAGCCGAAAGGCATTGTGGGAAAACCGTTGTCGAAAGGCATAGTGGGGCTGCCATAGTCGAAAGGCATTGTGGGAAATGTAGTTTTTGGTCAAAACTCGCTCGTATTAATTTTTAGACACTCAAAACTTTTTAATTAAGCTCTTGCGGGCCAGATAAAATGACATGGCGGGCCACATCTGGCCCGCGGGCCAAGAGTTTGACACATGTGACTTAGCACATTACAAAAGTAACATTTCATAATATATTTTATTTTAAAATATTGATTTCATCTACCCTCGTTTTTTTTGACGTTTTGGCTTAATTTTAATATGCAACCTAGAACTGAACACACGTTGTTTTTTGAATTGACTATAAATGAGCACTAAACAGTGGTAAAATATTTTATTTGTTTTCCAAAGATCCGTGTTTAGAAACATTCTACAGTATAAGCTTGTATGATATATTTGTTAGGACGTGTATACAGTATTTGTTTAAGCTATGTGTCAGCTAATCAAAACTGAGCACAGCTGGTAAGATTTATGAGAAATAATATTTTTTTAATGCAAACCAAACAAATTGCAATGAATTTAACAATACTGTATCCTTTCAAATGTTTTTTTCAGAGAACTGTGATGACTCAAGCACCCATGCAGCAGCCACGCAGAGTAAGACGATCCCATGATGATGCAGAGAGTCTCGGCCAGAGCTGCTGCTTCTCCTGAGACCTGCATCCACGACAATGTTGGTACAGCTGAGACCCTGGTGTTTGTTTCTGGCTGGCAGGTGCAGCATCCTGAAGGTGGTTGGGACTGCTTTCTCTTCTGTCCACTGCATCCATACAGAGGAGCTGGAGGTGGTGTCCCGTGTGACACGACACAGAAACTTTTGTTGTTTTGAATTAACTTACTGTTAATAAAATGAATCATAAACAACT
>JBBPBX010005020.1:42196-57723 GCA_038048925.1 Garcialebias charrua
TAAGGTGCTGTACCTGTTGTGATGAACCCTAGTTCTGACCAATACTTGTTCTGTTTCATGCAGGCATATACATTGTTTTATCTCTTTGTATTTATTTATATTATAAATTTATTAAATATGGCTGCCAGTTCATGAGGGACGAACGTGAGGCGCTGTACCCGTTGTGATGAACCTGAGTTCTAACCAGTACATGTTTTGGTTTATGAAGATAAACCACATTTCATCTCATCTTGTCTCCTGGCCATTATTAACACAACACAGAACTGAATCACTGTTTGTGTAAATAAAGTTACAGTAGTACACTATATTATCTGTTAGTGTTGAGTTATTCTTTGTGAGAATATTTGTGTATCTGTTTTAATTTCATTCGTGCATCTACAACTCACAGCTCATACTTTAGTAAAAACAAAATTGGTGAATGTTGAAAAAAACATTTTATTAAAATAAAACCATCCCATATTATCAAATAAATGAAAACCTCTGGGGAAACATTAATATGAACAGATTATCAAAAAAAATTGAGTTTAAAAAATATCAGCAAGTGGTGTTTGACTTCATCAGCTCTGTAAAAATGACTCCAACACCTCCTCGTCCACCCTCCTGTCCAGGTGTTGTAGGTCTGGACGCAGGGGACATCGGTCTAGTTTCTCCTCATCCTGCTGCTTGTACTTCTTCAGACTCCACCACCTCCTCGCTCCTCCACGCTCATGGATGTCCAGGTGTTGTAGGTCTGGACGCAGGGGACATCTGGGTCCATTATGGGCTGAATGCTGCATCCACTTTGTCACTTCCCTCATCAGAACCACAGAAAATCAACAGATTTACATCAAAGAATATTGTTGAGTACTATTCTTTTTGTTGATGCAATCTTACCTGCTGTGATGTGAAAGTCTGGGTTGTACTAGTGATTCAGGAAGAGCCTCAGGTGATGGACTGGAGACCTGGAAACCTGAAAACACAAACAAAATAAAATAAAAGAATAAGATATTTAACAGATATTTTAAAAGGGACTAATTTTTTAACCTATAAATTAATGTTGGATAATTATTAGAAACATTAACTTACCATTTCAGTGCTGTGGAAATATGCTGTAAGTCCTCACAGAGCTGCTCACGTCCTGAAGTGAAAAGTCTCCAAAAACCAGCAGGATCTGAAAAAAAATTATAACCTGCTGTTTACTGGAAATAACTTTGGCTTCTCTGCAGACAATCCGCTAAAATATTAACTTTTAAATGGCTAAATTGGACGGATCGACTTTGTATCTCCTCATTGTTTTCAAGGTGCGCAGTAGAGACGTTTCTTGTTATGACGTCATCATCCTGCGACGGGGATATCCCTATTTATCGTGTTAAAAAAACGGCGCTAATTTTAAACTGTTTTTGGGAGGAATTTTCATTCATTTCACATTGTTTTAGCAAAAACGGTCAGAGGTCAATCTTAATATTTATATATGTTGTGCCATTTTTTGGAAAGTTAAAAGATCATGTCAGGGGAGCTTTAAGCCACTGACGCCCATTCATCATTCTCCAAAATGCACTTCACCAAGCTTTCAGCATTGAAAGGGCCAGATATGTTGCACCTCGTTCCCTTCCTTCAGGGAACATGAGTTATGGTGCATAACTTTCAGTTCCCTTTCAGTCATGTCTCTCGGTGCAACATATGCTATGGGAACGTAATTCATTCACGCCCTTGAAATGCTCAGCAAAATGCATGTGAGAACATCTGCCTTGAAACGACAGGCATTTCCCAGCTGCTTTCTACAAGATATGTAGAGAGCACAGCCTGAGAAGAAAAAATGCCAAATGTAGAAACATCAGCTTGATGTTACCACTGGACATATAGATAAAAAACACCAGCTAGAGACAGCATAAGCGTGCTCCACTAGTGCGATTACTCATCATCTCCTTTTTTCTCTGGAAATCCTGGGAAACAGGAGGAAAAGAGCAAAGGACCCATTACGCCACTGGTAATTGGGTGGCAACTAGGGAAAAATTTTGCATATACAAGGGGCACGACTGACAAGTGGAGCCCATCCTGATGTTGGAGTCGAGATCCGTTAAGGAGAGGGGAAACCCCTCCATTGAACATCTCCTAAGCAAACATAAACACCAAGGGGCACCCCTGTGTATGTTGTTGCTGTTTGTTTTGGGATAAAGCAATTAAAGCCTTAGGCTCTCAGCCAGTTCCCTTCAAAGGCCAGGCTGAAAACTGTCACAACTCCGGACGTGGGTTTAGAATCTGCCCACGTGCCTGAGTCAGCAGGTCCCTGTGAGGAGGCAATTGCCATGGTATCCCTGGTAACATTGAGATCAACTCCGGGAACCACGGTTTCTGCGGCCATCTGGGGGCTATCAGGATCAGAAGAAGGGCTCCCTGACGTACACGTTCCAGTGTCACCTCGATCAGAGGAACAGGTGGAAAAGCATAGTACAGCACCCCTGCTGGTCAATCATGGGCCAGAGCATCCGTTCCCAACGGTGCATCTGTTTCCTTCAAAGAGAAGTAAAGGTCACACTGTGAGCTAGCTCTGCAAGCAAACAAGTCCACCGAGGCTCTCCCAAATCGTGACCAGACCTGCTCCACAATCCGTGGGTTCAGGCTCCATTCTGACGACAGGAGAGGCCCTCTTGAGAGGACATCTGCTCCATAATTTAGTTCACCGAGGACATGAGTCGCCCTAAGTGACAAGATTCTTTGAGCACACCATGTGAGCATCTTCTGCGTCAGTCCAAGAAGGGCCCGGGACCTTGTCCCTCCTTCCCTGTTGATGAAAGACACTGTGGTCCTGTTATCTGATTTCACCAGGACATGCTGCCCAGTAATCAGACCTTTATTGAATAAGTATTTTAATGACAGGAATATGGCCAGTAACTCCAGGAAGTTGATATGTAATCACGCTTCCTGTTTATTCCAAAGGCCGCGGGCGTTCTGATTTCTGCAGATCGCTTACCATCCTGTTTTTGAGGCGTCCGTCGTGATGACCACACGAGATGACACCCTTCCCAGCGGGACCCCTTCCGTAAAAACAGACAAATTTCTCCAAGGTTCCAGGGCCTTCAGGCACTCTGAATCTATCCTAACCTTTCCTGCTCGACTATGGGCGAGTTGTGTCTGTTGGTTTAGCCATACTTGTATGGCCCGCATTTTCAGCAATGCGTGTGGCACACAGGGTATGGCTGCCGCCAAGAGGCCTAAAAGGCGTTGGCACGTTTTTATAGGGACCCGTTGATCCAGTTTAAATCTTTCCAGGCAATGGCGAATGGAGGAAACTCGTTCCTTTGAGAGCCATGCTCTGTACCGGATAGTGTCGATCTGTACTCCCAGAAATACGTAACCTGTGATGGAGTTAGATCACTCTTTTGTAGGTTTATGACAAACCCAAGAGACTCCAGGTGAGAGATCACCCTATAAGAGTGTGACTGGGCCTGCATTCTGCTTCCAGCCACAATCAGCAGGTCATCCAAGTAATTCATAACCCTGAGTCCTTGATTCCTAAGGGGGGTCAGGGCTGCATCCAGACATTTAGTAAATGTACGAGGAGCAGTCTTTAAACCGAAGGGTAAGGCTTTGAATTCATAAGTGTTCCCTTCGAAAGCAAAACGGAGAAACTTTCTGTGTTTCCTCCACACGCCTATGTGGAAATAGGCATCTTTCAAATCCACTGTACATGCGTAGTCTCCTGGTCTCACAGACTGGAGAACTTGCCGCAGTGTAAGCATCTTGAACTTAAAAGTTTTTATTCTCTTATTCAAAGTCCTCAGATCCAGAATCGGTCTCAGGGAATAATCCTTTTTTGGCACCAGGAAGTACTTGCTGTAGTGGCCAGAGCGTAGTTTGCGTCTCGAGACCAAACTTATCACTCCCTTCTGTAGCATCGTCAAAACTTCCTCCCTCAACACATGTGCGCGTGTAGGGTTAATCTTAGATTGCAGTACCCCTGTGAAGGGGGGCGGTCTCCTGGTGAACTGCAACTTGAGTCCATGACGTATCGTTGTCATGACCCAATCATTTGGTAGACACGCCTTCCAGGCCTGCGCGTGCGCCATGAGCCTGGAAGGCATGCCCAATTGCTGCTCGTCGTGTTTTAGCGCTGGAGGGGTGGCCTTTGACCCCTCTCGCGCTCTTTCGAGCAGGCTGGTCAGCCCGACAGAAGATATCGCGAGATCCGACCGTCTCCGGCAGAGCTCGTGTATCTTGCTGTGGTTCATAGTTTGACCACATGGTTTGTGTTTTATAAAAATGGGACTCGAGTCAAGAACCAGGGCAGTTTGTGCTTTGGTACTTTTATTTTTGTACATGCATGAAACAGTGTTTGTTTTGATTACACATACAGTAGGCGAGTCATGTTTGGTGCGCGCACACATGTCACCAGCTCCTCCTAGTATTTTACAAGTAGAGACTGGGCTCAAAAGGTTAGGTTCCCGTACCGCGTGGGCGGGCAAACCTGTAAAATTATCAGTTCGTCCTGCTTCATCAGGCCCGAATCTGAGTTCCACATGGGGGTCACTGAAGAGGCCCTTGGCCAGTACTGGAAAGTCTCACCGTCACCAGCGGGTCTCTTCCGTGGAAGGCCACGCATGTCTTCCTTTGGGGGTGCAAAGCTTTTTCTCGGCAGCCCCTCGTGGAGGGCTTCCGCCTGTTTACGTCTTTGTTCCAGCCTGGCCTGGACGCGTTCCAGGGCTCCCCCAAAGAGTCCCGTCGACTCGATCGGGTGCTGGAGGAAGGTAGACCTCTGGTTTTCCGGGAGGTCCGATAATGTTAGCCAAAGGTGGCGCTGGGCGACAACTATTTCCGCCATTGCTCTGCCTTGTGAAATGGCTATTGTCCCCATCATACGGAGCACAAAGTCAGAGGCGCGGCGGGCCTCCTCCATGGCCTCCCCTTGTAGCACTTTTCAAGCTGTTTCTCCGAAGCGCGGCAGGCCCTGCTGGGCAACGCTGGTTTCGTCCCCGTAGCTACTGGGGCCAGGTGAACCGCCAGGGTCTCCTCTATCAGGGGTGCGCTGGCATCCAGGAGTCAGGATAGTGGCAGCGTCATGGGAGCTCCAGGTTCCACCCAGGAGCGTTTGAGCTCCATGAGGAAGTCCGGGAAAATGGGCATTTTTTGCGACGTTGTCGGCTGCTTCGCATAGAAGTAGTTTCCCGCCAGCCTCATAGCCTGTTGGCGAGGCGTGGGGTCTGGCCACGCGACCTGCAGGGCATCCGCCGCCCTATGGCACAGGTCAAACAGAGCAGGGACCTACACGTCCGGTTCCGGTAGGAATTGCGCCAGGTTCCGGGAGGAATCCACACTTTCTCCTCTGTAACCGTACTCGGCGTCTTGGTCAGACACTTCGGGCGTCGAGTCCTTGACGGCAACCGAGGAGTTCGACATATTCTCATCCCCGACTCGACCGCTGAATTTCAGGTCCACGTTATCGAGCTCCGGCTTGGGAGCGAGCAGCTTTGTGCGACGTCCGACCCTCAGTGCTGCGGCCTTCGCCATGGATTTAGCCAACGCATCCGCGCGGCGTTTCAAAGTCAAAGTCAACTTTATTGTCAGAACTGCAATATGTACAGGACATACACAGGATTGAAATTGCGTTTCTCTCAGTCCCTCGGTGCAACAGTAACCATTTAAACACTAAAACACTGAAACATTTAATAAACATAAGCATAAAATAGTAAAAGTGTAACACTGTCCTGAGTTTTTGCATAGTAGTATAAAAGTATGAAAATTTACACCAACACTAAAACACTAAACATTTAATGAACATAAGCATAAAATGAAATAATAAAAGTGTAATACTGTCCTGAGTTTTTGCATAGTAGTATAAAAAAGTATATCTATAAAATAAACTGAAGGTTCTAGCATTGACATTTGCAAAGAGTGGCAAAGCAGCATATGAGTTAATGTACACAGTACAGTAGTTCCTCACTACCGTCGACATACAACAGCAGTGGGAGCAGGAGTCGGGGAATTCCAGCGCTTTTCTCGCGTGCAGAATCTCTAAGCAAACAGGAAGTGGCGGAGCTAGACTTTTATTGCTGGGGGGGCCGAGGGGGGGCCAAGGCTATCGGTAAGGGGTCCACTTACAGTGGAGGATTTTTTTGGGAGCAGACTGCAGCCAACAAATACACAATAATTTGTAAGACCAATCAAGCCTACTGCCATCCTTCCACATTTATGGAGAATTCTGCTAATGCTAGCGCTGGACATTGGACTATTTACTATTTATTTTATTGCTACAAGCTTCTACCCTGAGGCTGTTAGGCTCATGATCCCTATCAGGATTATTACTGTGGAAAAAAATCACTGTAATGCCATTTGATTGTTGACATGTGCTGCTGACTAACCATGCTGCCGATTTCATGTTGCTGGTTTATTTCATGTTGCTGTGTTTATTCATCCTTATCTGCTCACACAGACTCATGTTCATGCTGCTGTTGTTTGGCACATTGTTTTGTACTAGTAGTGCTTAGTGTATTCTTAGTTTAGTGTATTCTTAGTGCATTTCTTAGTTCATATTTTAGATCTTATTACTGTTTATCTTTGCAATTTGTATTTTTTTTGGATGTAACTGGGACCCTGTGTACATAGGTTCATTCCACTTCATGTACCATGTAGTATGAATGACAGTAACAACACCTTGACCTTGAGAACTGTTAGAACATGATCCTTCATAGCACCCTCAGTAAAATGCTTAGCCCCCCTTAGCACCTGCAGAAAAATATCTCTGGAGCCGCCACTGTTTTGATCTGTGATCTAAATATTTTTAAGTTTAGAAATCAAGTCTTTTTCTAAACAGTTTTAGTGTTTGACTTTGTCCACACTCATAAAACACACAATGAAGTAGAAAAAAATGGGAAAAAAAATGAAAAAGAAAAAATGAAAAAAAAAATTTTTTTTCTGGGGGGGCCACTGGAGGGGCCAACCTCTAGATACGCCCCTGCAGACAGGACAGGCCTCGTGGGTGTCCATCGCCGAGAGGTAGTAGCCGCAGCCGCTGGGGCAGGGGCGCGAGCGAGGGCTCGTTGTCCTGCTGGTTTTCTTCTTCTTTGTCCTCCGTTTTCCCTTCTCGGGAGCCATGTCCGGAGACGAGAAGCGTCAAAGTTGTTCCTAGTTTCCTTTTGTTCGAAGCCGTCCTCTCCGTCGTCTTGCTTTTGCTGGCTAGCCTGCTAATGGTTAGCAGGGAGAGTTGTGACGCAGTTAGCGCCGTTGAGCGAAGCAGGTGCGGAAAGAGAAGAAAACTTCGAGGTAAGTAGAAAAACGCTGGACTAGCTTTTTCCAGCCCAGCAGTACACAGGAAAATTTCTCTGTACGCTCAGTGTAGGGAGCAAGCTCACCTCTGGTCGAGCGATGTGACAACAGAGAAGTCCCACGAAGTTCAGGTTTTAAGCGAGGTGAAGGGCAAAAAGAGAATGATGAATGGGCGTCAGCGGCTTAAGTACCCAGAGGGCGGGGCCTCTGGCGCGACGCTGACGCCCCTGCCGTAAAGGCGTGAATGTATTCCTTCAGGTAATCATGCGGGGGCGCAATTCCCATAGCATATGTTGCACCGAGAGACATGACTGAAAGGGAACTATAGTATATCCAGCTGCGAGTGTCCCTTCAAGGCATGAGGGATTTTCCTTTGATCCGTCTTCTTGTTGAGAAAATTTTATCAATTGCATTGAGAGACCAGCTGACCAGATCCATAATTTACAATTTGGAGGAAATGTAGTGAGAGGCTCTGATAGGAATCACAAGACAAAGAGCAAAGCAGTAGGGAGGCAGGAGCAGGAGGGAAAAGCATCCATCTTTGTTGGGAGCAAGCAGGAAAGATAAATTAGAAGGATTTCCATCCATCCATACATTTTCTTCCACTTATCTGGGGTCGGGTCATGGGGGTAGCAGCCTAGAGAGGCCCAGACTTCCCTCTCTGCAGCCACTTGGGCCAACTCCTCCGGGGGATCCCGAGACATTCCCAGGCCAGCTGAGAAACATAGTCCCTCCAGCGTGTCCTGGGTCTTCCTCTGGGCCTCCTTTCGGTGGGACGTGTCTGGAACACCTCACCAGGGTCCAGGAGGCATCCTATAGAACTAGAAGGATTTCCTGCAACAAATTTACATTGAACTCATTGGACCAAATTCAAAGGGGCTGCCACACACACAAGTCAACCATACTCTACACAACTCAGTGAATTTTATAAATATTGTGCTAAAATATAGGGTGGTAGTAGCTGATATTCATTAACAAAACATAACAAACAAAACGAGAGGTAACATGAGATTGTGCATTATATTAATGTTAAGGTTTAACAAAAAATGCTAAATTGTCATTGATCACAGCACCTGTGTGGCAAGATGGCGCCAGTGTGTTGGGCGTCTCGTCTGCCACTCTGTCTTTTTTATTATTTTTGTTCCTATGCTTTCATGATGTGGACTCTCTACTGGTGTATGATCGCCAAACCCTTTTTGGGCTTCGTCTGCCTGCTGCTAATATTTTACATCATCATGAGAAGCACGATTCTTTGCCCCCGCTGTTGGCCGGAGTTCCATCATACCTGTGCCGGGTACCACACCCCCCTCGCCGGAGAAGACGTCACCGGCGTCGAGGTAAACGCGGTGGGCTCTTGGTGAAGCTGAGGACCGTTTTGGCAAGTTCGCCGGGAGTATTCCTGTCCCAGATTGGATCATTTCCTGGTCTGCATGCTTCGCGGCGCTCCTTGGACCCGGTTGATTCCTGGCTGGTACCTGTTGTCGACTCGGATCAACATTTCTTTCCTCCACGTCTCACTCCTCCACATCTGCGCTGGCGAAGTGCTGACCTTGGAAATCTGCAACACTTTGCTCGGATTAATTCTCCTGCTGCATCGCCAGAACCAGTTCCTATCAGGATGGGTCTGGTAAACGCGAGATCTGTTGCAAACAAAACTTTTATTCTGAAGGATTTTTTTTCGTCTCAGGGTTTGGACTTTCTCTCCGTGACGGAAACTTGGATTTCTTCTGGTGAGTCCAGTGTTTTCTCTGAACTTTTACCCCATGGCTGCTCATATTTTAATACTCCAAGGCTCTCGGGCCGTGGAGGAGGTTTAGCTGTCATTTATAAATCTTGTTTTGACTGTAAGCAGTTGTCCCCCCCGACTGCTTTTTCTTCGTTTGAACTGAGCATGTTTGAGCTCGGCTGCACTCCTCCACTTTTGTGCGCAGTCATTTACAGGGCTCCCAAGTACAATAAGGATTTCATACGGGACTTTTCTGATTTTTTGAGCGATTACATGTCCAAATATGAGCAAATTTTATTTTTAGGAGACTTTAATATCCCGGTGTGCAGCCCTGGAAAGCCGCTGGTGAAGGATTTTTTAGATTTAGTGGATGCTTTTGGTCTCACTCAATCAGTGAAGGGCCCAACGCATGAACGTACACACACCCTCGACCTTGTTTTATCTTATGGATTGTCTATTTTAAACTTGGAAATTGGTGATGCATTGTTTTCCGACCATATGCCAGTTTTATTTGATTTTATTCCTGTTTCTAAAGCTGTTAAACCCTGTGCTCCTGCTCGAAGCTGCCGTGTTTTTAACTCATCCACTGCTGCTCATTTTTCCACAGCCTTTAATAGTTTAAATTCACAGCTCTCTGTGTCTCTCAGCACTGAGGAGCTTTCACTACATTTTGATTCTTTATGCAACACTATTCTGAATGATGTGGCCCCAATTAAAACTAGGCGTTCAAAGCCTAAATCTGACCCGTGGTTGAGTGACCATACCCGTGCCATTAGGCAGGTATGCAGGAAAAATGAACGCAAATGGAGAAAGGATGGTCTCCAAGTCTCATTTGATATGGTGAGAGAGAGTTGGCGTCGCTATCAACAAGCTGTAAAAACAGCCAGAGCCAAATATTTCTCTGACATTATTGTTGCCAACTCTCACAACCCCCGTGTTCTTTATGATACAATCAACACGGTCCTAAATTCACATGAACCGGTTCCTATTGAAGCATCTAAAGAACTTTGTGATAAGTTCCTTCAATTTTTTTTGGACAAGGTTACGAACACGAGGGCTTGTATTTCTTTTCCTTCCCATGACCCTTCCATCCTGGTCCCCTGTCCTGCACTTTTTGATCATCTGGAGCCTATTTCTCTCTCCTACCTAGAGAAAATTGTCACCAGTATGAAACCATCAGGTTCCCCCCTTGATGTTGTACCTCCTTGTTTTCTTAAGGAGGTATTTTCTACAGTTGGCTCTTTTGTTCTAAATTTGATCAATAGCAGCTTAATGTTTAGCGTGGTGCCAGGCAATTTTAGACATGCTGTGGTTCAGCCATTATTGAAAAAACCTGGCCTTGATCCTACCTCTTTGTCCAACTTTAGGCCAATTTCAAAGTTACCTTTTATTTCAAAAATATTGGAAAAAGTTGTTTACACCCAGCTGAAGGACTTTTTGGATGAATTTAAAATTTTGGAGGTCTTCCAGTCTGGTTTTAAAACCTACCATAGCACTGAATCTGCTCTTTTAAGGGTTTTTAATGATATATTTTTATCGCTGGATTCTGGAAACTGTGTTTTACTTGTGCTTTTAGATTTAACAGCTGCTTTTGACACAGTCGACCATGAAATTCTTATCGCCAGATTGGAGCAATGGGTGGGCATCACTGGCTCAGCTCTGCAGTGGTTTAGGTCCTACCTTTCAAATCGAAGTTTCAGTGTGAAGATTGATAATTTTACCTCTGCATCTGCTGCCCTCCCCTGGGGTGTACCCCAGGGATCTATCCTTGGTCCTCTTCTCTTCTCACTTTACCTTCTGCCACTCGGTTCTATTTTCAGAAAGCATGGTGTGCAGTTTCATTTGTATGCGGATGACTGTCAAGTCTATTTTCCTGTAAAACAAAATGGCTCCACGCAGTCTCTTCTGGACTGTCTTGGTGACATTAGAGGGTGGATGGCGCTTAATTTCCTCCATTTTAATGATAAAAAGACCGAGGTTATGGTCTTTAAATCTAGTGCTCCTGACAGTCCCACCACTTTTGATTTTTCCTCTTTGGCCCCATATGAAAAGTCGATTGTGACAAATCTAGGAGTGAAAATTGACCCCTGCCTGAAACTGGACTGTCACATCAACAGCATGGTTAAGTCCTCGTTCTTTCATCTGAGGCGCCTGTCAAAAATCAAGCCCCTCCTTTCTAGACGCCACTTAGAGACAGTAATCCACGCTTTTATTACTTCACGCCTGGATTATTGTAACTCTCTTCTGATTGGAGTAAATAAGGCCTCGCTTTCTCGGTTGCAGCTGGTACAAAATGCTGCTGCACGATTTTTGACTGGTACAGGCAGACGTGAGCACATCACTCCAGTTTTAATGTCCCTTCATTGGCTTCCTGTCCAGTTTCGAATCCATTTTAAAGTTTTATTGTTTGTTTTTAAGTCTTTGAACGGTTTTAGTCCCTCTTATCTGTCTGAACTGCTTCAACTTTATGTGCCATCACGTGCTCTCAGATCCGCTGACCAGATGCTTTTAGCAGTCCCGAAAACCTTTTATAAGACCAGAGGAGACAGAGCATTTTCAGCTCTGGCTCCTAAATTGTGGAACGAGCTGCCACTGAAGGTCAGGCAGGCCCCATCAATATCTGTTTTTAAAACTCGTTTAAAAACACATATGTTTTCATTGGCTTTTAAACCAGAATGAGTTCACATCTCTGTTTTAATGTTGTATTATTTTACTTGTGATGTTCTGATATTTATATGATTGAGATTGATTGTTTTTATTGTTTTGTGCTTGTTTTTATTCTTGTACAGCACTTCGGACGGCTGCTGCTGTATTTTTAAGTGCTTTATAAATAAATATGGTATGGTATGGTATGGTATGAGTCATCTTCATCTAAAACTCTGTAATGAAAAAAGCAGGTGATATTTATTGCTGTAAGACCTTGTGGTCTTCCACTGACAGTAGCACAATTTCTGCCGACACCCTGTTTGTCAACAGCACCGGTGGTGGTCGTTGTTAACCCGGACCTCGACCGATCCGCTTTATTGTTGCTTAGATGAACTCGCATATTATTTTTTGCAAAAGTGTTTCACGTGGGATGCCCTTCCTGGCACAACGCTCACCATTTATTATTATTTGCCTTATAATCTGTCTGTTTTGCTACTTTGACATCTTTGTTTTAACTTGTTAAAAAAATCTGTATTTCTCTCTTATGATCGTCTATTGTTGATTGTCCAAGGAAAATCTACGGTTGTTGTTGTCATCATTCTTTGTTTGTAAGCAGGTCTCTCTTGTAAATGAGTCCTCGAGGCTCAATGGGATTAACCTGACTAAATAAAGGTTGAATGAATTTATCTGGGCTTAGAACCAGAACTATGGATGTGCTCCCTAGTAACTGGTTTATTTCTTTTATTATTTCATGTGGTACAAACAAATACACAAAAACATGCTACATACAATACAATACAACTTTATTCATAAAGCACTTTAAAACAACACCGTTGGCCAAAGTGCTGTACACCAACACAGACAAGCATACAACTATAAACTCAACAAATACCATAAAAGTGATGAATTACCAGATCAAACAGCAAACAGTAAAAACTATAAAAGAAAAACTTAAAAACCATAAAACCAACAAGCTGTGTTAAAAGCCAAAGAGAAAAAATGTGTCTTCAGAGCAGATTTGAAAACAGGAAGTGAGTCAGTTTGTCTGACGTGCAAGGGCAGCTCGTTCCACAGTTTAGGGGCAGCGACTGAGAACGCTCGGTCACCTCTCAGCCTCCTGTTGGATTTTGGGACGACCAACAGCAGCTGATCTGCTGACCTCAGAGAGCGTGAGGGAGTGTACGACTGGAGAAGGTCGGACAGATACTGTGGGGCGAGACCATGAAGACATTTGAATACAAACAAAATAACCTTAAACCTAATCTGGAAACCAACTGGGAGCCAGTGTAGTGATTTTAAGACAGGGGTGATGTGTTCACATTTTCTAGTAGCAGTTAAAAGGCGAGCAGCAGCATTCTGAACCAGTTGAAGTCGAGCCAGTAATGACTGGCTCAGACCAATGTAAAGTAAATTGCAATAGTCCAGACGAGTTGTGTTAAAAGCATGGATTAGAATCTCAAAATGATGCTGTGACAGGAATGGTTTCACTTTGGCCAGTTGTCTCAGGTGATAAAAACTGGACTTGACCACAGATTTAATCTGAGCGTCCAGTTTAAAATCACTGTCCAGCCTTACACCCAGGTTAGTTGCTGTCTCAGTCAGATGTTGTGTTAAAGGACCCAAATCAGCATGAACTTTGGAACCCTCACTAGGCTTAAATAACAGGACCTTATTATTTTTCTCATTAAAATTTTAAAAATGGTGATAAATGTGTGTTCAACCATTATAGACCTATATCATTGTTACCACAGTTTTCAAAAATTCTTGAAAAACTATTTGTAAACAGACTAGATCAATTTATAGATAAACAAAATATTCTAAGCAACAGTCAGTATGGGTTTAGAGCAAAAAACTCTACATCAATGGCTCTCATGGAATTAATGGAACAAATAACTACTGCTGTCGATCAAAAACAATATTGTATCAGTATTTTTGTTGATTTAAAAAAAGCATTCGATACTATTGATCACACCATTCTCCTTGAAAAACTGAACAAATATGGTATTAGAGGACCAGCATTACAGTGGGTATCTAGCTACTTGAAAGATAGGAAACAATTTGTACAAATAAATGATGTAAGATCTGACCTCTGTAATATCACATGTGGAGTTCCCCAAGGCTCTGTACTTGGACCAAAGCTATTTATTTTATATGTGAATGACTTGGTAAATGTGTCAGGACTCCTTAAATGTGTACTTTTTGCTGATGATACCACATTTTTCTGTTTAGGTGAAGATATAGAACAAATGTTGGAATTGATAAAGACAGAATTTGTCAAGATACAAACTTGGTTTAAAATAAATAAATTATCATTAAATCTAGAAAAAACTAATTACATGATATTCAGTAATAAAAAGAAAACTGTTGATGTTCCACTCAAAATTGAGGGTGTTGAGATTTGTAGAGTGAGTGAGGTGAAGTTTTTGGGTGTTATCATTGATGACAAACTGACATGGAAACAACACATAAATTCTGTAAGAATAAAAATAGCTAAATCGATTGCAGTACTGTACAAAGTCAGAGACCTATTGAATGATAAAGCTCTGTATTTGTTGTATAACACAATCATTGTTCCACACTTAATCTATTGTATTGATGTTTGGGGGAATGTGTGTAAAACAATCACAAAGCCTATTTTTGTATTACAGAAAAGAGCTGTAAGAATTATCACTAGAAAACATTACCGTCATCCATCAAGTACATTATTTTATCAACTGAAGTTATTGAAGTTCCATGATTTGGTAGACTATAATATTTTATCAGTTATGTATAGGGCTCAAAATAATGCATTACCTTTAAATATCCAAATGCATTTTGTTAAAAGACAAAGTTGTTATAATCTTAAGGGGACAGAGATGTTTGTAAAACCACAATTCAGAACTAGTTTGAAGGGACGTTCTACCTCAATCCAGGGAATTAGATTATGGAATGGCTTGGAGAATGTAGTTAAAAATGCCAAGTCAATGTTTACATTTAAGAAAATGATCAAAACAAATGTGTTAAAAAATATATATGAAATAGCGTAATGTGTATTGTATTAGTTAGAAAATTAGAAAGAGTTAGTCATTTTGTACTGTTGGTTGAAGATTATTATTGTTTAATCTGATTGTTGGAAAAAAGGGGCAGATATAATAAGATTTATTCTTCTTTCTGCTACCTTTCATTTTTTTATATTTTGTACATTATCATTTATGGGATTGTCTTGTATTGTTTCTTTTGTAAAAAAAATGAACAAATTTAATAAACATAAACAAACATAAACATAAACATGTAGAAAGTTGTGCAACATCCATGCTCTGACTTCAGCCATGCAATCCAGAAGTTGGTTCAGGGAGCATTGTTTACCTTGTTTCAGTGGAACATAAATTTGGCTGTCATCTGCGTAAAAATGAAAAGAAATACCATCTAGGTTTGACTTTAAGGTTTTCAGGGTAATATATGTTTAATGTTGCAGCTGTTCATTTGATCAAATCAGGTCCTACATTCAAGCTATGGACCCTTTCATGAGTGTGTTAGTGTGAAGCTGATGAGTATCGGTTCATCTGAACGTTTCATCCAAACTTCTGACCTGAACTCAGACACACAAATATGAAACGAACAGATAATGGAGTTGAATATATGAGTTTATTAATGTCACAAATGTTAATAACATCTGATATATCATCAAATCTCTTAAGGTGATGTCATCAAGGCTCGATATCTTGGAGGAAGTGACATCACATCTCTTACTGGTCTCAGATGTGTGAGGACAACTTGGACACAGTTACGGGTCTCTGACGCAGAGGAAAGCATATTTTCTGCTGCAACTAGCATCGTTGACATAATCGTTTCCTTTAAAAAGAAAAAGGAAATTATTAAGATACATTTTGACACATTTCCTTCATATCTTGATGAATGTTTTCAGAAATGAAATAAT
>JBBPBX010005020.1:57931-73917 GCA_038048925.1 Garcialebias charrua
AT
Source organism: Garcialebias charrua (assembly GCA_038048925.1). NCBI lineage: Eukaryota > Metazoa > Chordata > Actinopteri > Cyprinodontiformes > Rivulidae > Garcialebias > Garcialebias charrua. Next base: position 57,934 of record JBBPBX010005020.1, read on the forward strand.
ATAATACTATATTATCCCTGTGCACATTAAGATTAAAAGCAAATGTTCTCACAGTGCAAACAAATACACAAGGAAATAACACAAATTGTAAAAACAGTAGTGCTCTTGCATATTCTACAGATATTACTCAATAATGGCATTGAACAGAATGATCAGTAAAATAATTAATTACATAACTAAACACCTAAACATTTTACATTAGTTGGGTAAACGGAAGTCCTGGGTTCCAGAAAGTGAGACTGGGAAGTCAGTCAGCTCAGAATGGTTAGGGCTTTTGAAAATTAACAAACTAAAAAAAACCTGTTCTTGAATCTGTTCCTTTTTGTTCTGCTGCACCTGGAGAACCTCCCACAGGTCAACAGGTCAACCAGTTCAAAACCAGGCTGAGAACTGTTCTTGGTGATGGGTTTTGTTCTGCTGAGGCAGCAGGAGATGTAAATATACATCAGGGAAGGTCAAAGGCATGATATTAAAATAAGGAAATAAAAATTATTTTACGTTTGCTGTCATGAACTGTGGGGTTGGTTGTGTTTTAGGTTTTCTTTTTTTTTTTTTTTTATCTTAAAGATTTGCAAAGCAGCCTTTTTAAAAATGAACTCTTTGGACTCGCTGCCATCAAGTAAAAATCTTGTTTTTCTCAGGCAAGAGAAAGAACAGTACAGTATAGTTGTTCGATTCTCATGAACAAAGCTTGCATACGTGTTGCTTGTTATGCAAGCATGAGAAGAGAGTTTTTGGATAGATACGGACAAAGAATGTTCTGCTGCATTATTGTGTGTGTGAAGAAAGTGGTTGACAGTTGTGTTTTTGAGCAGATGTGCATGAGCCATTGTTCTGAGGAGGTGGTTGATTCTTGGGTCGCCTCGACACAAGAGTATCCTTTTGTATGAATGTATATGTGAAAGATTGGGAAAACAATGTTAGGGTCAAAATAGTAGGATTTAATGACAGACAATTTCGGGATAAAAGCAGTTAATAAGTTGCACAAGGTTTGTTTGTGTCTTTGCTTCAATAAACCCTGACTTGTTGTCACTTTGGGGTCCAGAGATATACTTTGTTTGATGGTCGGTTGTTTAATGAAAAATAAGCCTCACACGGGGCGCCAAAATGAAGTGGCTCTATCTTCATTTGATTCTTAAACATTTCAAAACTGCACATCTAGAAACACATCAGTTTTAATCACTTACAGTTTAACAGAAGATGATGAGTTTTGCTCTGTCTGTAGTTGGATGTCTTGGTGTTTGGCTACTGTCCATCGTGGCTACAAACAAGACGTCTAAATCTTTGAGCTTGATATTTGGAGATTTTTCTGTTTATGTTGTAAAAATTATATTTTTGAATAGTTGTTTAAATCTCTGTAGTTTCATGTCAAAGTTTTTGAATGCTTTCACTTGCCTCTCATGTTGCATTTCTCCACCTACTCCATGTTTCCAGTTAGCTCACCTGCCTTAATTTAAATGCTCACCTGTCCTATCATATCTAGGACAGTCTTAGTAACTGTGTAAAGTTTGACAATATCAGATTGACCCCGGAATTACACTGCACGCGGCTCCGCCCCGCTGCGGTCCGCATGTCGCAGCTGACGTGAGTCCTCGCCCACTGCCTGCGCTCCCCTCAGGTCCGCCTGGATGCGCCGCTCCAAGACACGTGCGAGATCGCGCGATAAATCAAGTGAAGTCAGAACAAAACAATTCATTCGGTGGAAGAAGGAGAACAACTGTAGAGAGACTGCTGCCTTGATCTTCTCTCGTAAATAAGCTACATGGTTTGAGCAACAGGAAGTGATGTTTACATTTCAGAATAAAATACGTTTTTATTTATTTATTTCTTGTATTGCGTTTGTAGGCGTAGTCATAGTCATAAATATAATAGTTTAGTCATAGAATAGTCATAAATGATAGTTTGACAGCATTTTTGTACAAATAAATCCGTATAGAGCTAGGATTAGTCCGCCCGTGGTGATTTTATTTTGTAAATACGGAAGTTGTGCTCGTTCCTTTTCCTGTTGGTGCGACGTAATCTTCAAAAGTTGACTCCGGCACAGCTCCGTCATCCGGCAGAAATAGAAAATTTTCTAATTTTGACGGACTGCCGTCCGCTCTCCGCAGCTCGCCGCCGCCGTGCGGAGCCAGTGTAAATTCTGTCATTGATTATAATGGGTGCGTATTTGCTGCGGAGGTCGGACCGGAGCGGGGCGGAGCCGTAACGCATGTGGTGTAATTCCGGGGTTAGACTCTGACTACAGTCCATCTCAAATGAGTTGGATTGCAAAGACAAAGGAAATCTTGTTTAAAATGTTTCTAATTAAATCAGGCCATTTATTTATTAACAGGATTGAATAAAATCAAATTCCATTTAATCTTTCTGTTCTGGAAACAGCTGTCTGTTGTGCAGAAGAAGATCCATACCTCCTAAGTTGATCTCCATGCAGTTCTCTCCACCAAGGCCGTTTGGTTCTCCTTTGCCCCAAGAATTGAAGATGAACTTGGAACCATCGCTCCACATCCACACGCCCTCCTGAGAAAAATTTAAAAGTTCATTCAGTGCTTTACTTTCTACTAACTGCTGCCAAGACCTTACACAGCTGGGATGTCTTGAGAAAGAAACCTTCAATGCTCTAACTCCTATTTGAAGTCAGTTTCCTAAGACGTCTCCAAAATATCCTCATGTGAGTGGCAGCTTGCATTACCCAAACCCCAGCAGGATCTTTGGCTTTATGACAATAAGTGTAATTTTGGAGAAAAATTACCTTTCTGCTTGAAACACACAAAATATTTTAAAATATGTTTGTCCCCAATAAACAGTCAATCTTTAAGAATGATCACAGAGTGAAATAAACACCTAAACTGTAAATGACTATGCTAGCTCCTTGAGGGTTATAAAAATTAGCATAGTTCAGTTATATAATATATATACAGTATATACATATACATATTATTGCAATTTTAAAAATAGAGTAAATAAAATACCAAAATCCAACAAATAAAACAAAAAATACAGATCCTGACATCAGAGGTGGAAACAAAGCAAAAATGCAACGTTGTACACTGCACAAGAAAATGTTGTCTTTTCTAAAACTGGGAATTTTAATTATGACTGCTGGTCACAAACATTCATAATTTATAAACTGCAACAGAAAATCTACACATTCTCTCACAGATTTAGATGTTTACTGTTGCACCGAGGGACTGAGAGAAACGCAATTTCGGTCCTGTGTATGTCCTGTACAGTACATATTGCAGATCTGACAATAAAGTTGACTTTGACTTTGACTTTGAGATATGAGGCCCAGTGAGAGTCTGGCTCAACAAGGTCAAACACCTGGAAGTTAAAATAAACGGGTTTCAGATCTGGTGCTAAAAATAAATCAGTAGTCGTACCTTCGCTGCATCATGGCCTCCAACCCATGTCTCCACGTTGGACCCTGCGGTCCTTACGACCAGGCTTCTGAGGAAGGTGTACTCGTCGATGCTTTGGATGGAGGCCAGGTTCCCATTCTGGGAGTTGCAGTGACGCTGAGGAGAGAAAACAGCAACGACGTTACGTCATCACTGAACTGTGGGATTTATTTAAAATGGCCGACGTTATCTCTGAATAAAAAATACATACAGTACAGGTTGTCCCCGACTTACGAACAAGTTTCGTTCCTATGCCCGTTCATAACACGAAAATCAACGCGTCGAAAATACGTCCAAACGGCACCTCATACATCCAAGCACCTCATACGTACAGTACTGTATTTTTTACCAAGCACTTAGCCTATCCTAACAAGTCACCCTACATAATTATCAAAAACCACATACATTTAGGAGCCATAATGAAGGAAAAAAGAGTTAATTTCTTACTGGAAGCTGGTGACTTCTTCCTCCGTCTGTTAGCATGTTAGCTCGTGCACCTCTGAGCTCTGCAGCTTGCTTCACGAGGTCCACAGCGTTTACAGCAACGTCTGTTAGCATGTTAGCTCATTGCTAGCATGTTAGCTCGTTGCTCAGCTGTCCTCCGCTCCTCCTGTATTTCCACGCGTGGTCCAGATGTCCGGGTCGGGGAGGAGGTCCTGCCCCAAGTGGAGGAGTTTAAGTATCTCGGCGTCTTGTTCACGAATGAGGGAAAACTGGAGCGTGAGATCGATAGGCGGATAGGTGCAGCATCCGCAGTGAAGCGGGCGCTGTACCGGTCTGTCGTGGTGAAGAGAGAGCTGAGTCAAAAGGCAAAGCTCTCAATTTACCGATCGATCTACGTTCCCACCCTCATCTATGGTCATGAGCTTTGGGTTATGACCGAAAGAACAAGATCTCGGATACAAGCGGCTGAAATGAGTTTTCTCCGCAGGGTGTCTGGACTCTCCCTTAGAGATAGGGTGAGAAGCTCAGTCATCCGGGAGGGACTCGGAGTAGAGCCGCTGCTTCTCCACATCGAGAGGAGCCAGTTGAGGTGGCTCGGGCATCTGGTTAGGATGCCTCCTGGACGCCTCCCTGGTGAGGTGTTCCGGGCATGTCCCACCGGGAGGAGACCCAGAGGAAGACCCAGGACGCGCTGGAGGGACTATGTTTCTCGGCTGGCCTGGGAACGCCTTGGGATTCCCCCAGAGGAGCTGCTCCAAGTGGCTGGGGAGAGGGAAGTCTGGGCCTCCCTACTTAGGCTGCTACCCCCGCGACCCGACCCCGGATAAGCAGACGAAAATGGATGGATGGATGGTCCAGATGTCTGCCTGCTCTGTAAGTTTCCACTGAGCGCGTCAGTGGAAACCCCCTCCTGTAAGTTTCAAGCTCCCCTAAGTTTCATTTCAAGCTCCCCCTTCCCTCCTGTAAGTTTTAAGCTCCCCTAAGTTTCGTTTCTGTACCGTATTTTCTGCTGTAAAGGCGTATAAACGGCGTAACTCGAACAATGCTTTTCAATGGGAGCGCCTTCGTAAAGTCAAATTGCCGTAAGTCGAGGACTACCTGTATTTTTAACAACAGTCCTTTTTTCAGTCTTTTTCTTACAGAAAATTTACTTAAATTACTTTTCAATATCCTTTAGTTTAAAGTTTAACCTTTAGTTCTTTTGTCACATGATTACACTGTAAACTGTTGTTGTTGTTGTTGTACCTCAGCATCGGCCCAATCCTTCTCAGTATTCACAAACAGGTAGCAGTGTCCTCCATACCAGGTCCAACCAGGAGGACAGGTCTCACAGAAAGCAGCTGCAAAAATAAAAATATTCATCAATGAAAGTCATTTATAAACAACTAAAGTTGACCAAAGTGGTGTGCAATAAAACTATTAAAGATGTGAAAACTCAAACATTAAAATCATGGCGACAGAAAAAAGGCAAAATGTTACGTTTCTTACATTTTAAAGCTCTTAACTGCAATTAATAAACGTAATCTCATATTTATTAAGTCAACACAGCAGTGTTAGTGTATTTTATGAAAGTTATAGTAAAATAATAAGTCCTGCACAAAACTATTTAAAATATTGGAAATTAGTTTTAATTAGTTTTGTTCAACGCTGCAAATTCCATTAAAAATGTCTGAAATCCCATCAAATACATTTTTAAAAGTTCAGTTCATTAAATAACTGTTCTGATCGCCTGCTGCCATGACAAGAGGACAATCATGTAACTGTGTCTACATGCCTCTGTTAGCAAAATATCTCAGGACCATCTGGATGAATTTCAGTGAAACTTCATACAGTAAGGGTTGGATTAACTTTTAGAGTTAACCAAATTCAAGATGGCCGTCACAGCCAATTGACCTCAAACACAAAAATGGCTCCAACTCAGTCAGCGTCTTTGGCTGCAATTTTAAAACATTCAGCTTCTTCGGCTACCTCCACCTATAGATTAACTAAAACACAAATAATATTCATAAAGAAGCACCCACCTGGTTGTGGAGAACATTTTGCCTGGAGATCAAAACAAAACCAGAGAATTAAAAACTAGAATTATGTTTAATAATTTTTATTTTATTTTATTTGCATGAAGGATCAGTTTTAACGATCCTGAAGATCAAATCCAAACATTTTTCTAAACTTAAACAGGAAGAACAGGTTCTCTGAACAGCAATTGAAGTTTAATAAAGAAGCTGAAGCTAAAGTAAAATTGTGTGAAACAAAACCTAAAATTAACTCAGCGTCCAGCAAAATTGTAGCTTGTAGCTAAAAGCATCAGAACGTCATAGATTGTAGCTAAAAGCATCAAAACACTGTAATTCAAAGGTAAAAACATTGATTGTAATGAAGTGGATTTTAAATGGCGCAAATCTTTTAGGATTTCAAAAAGTTTGATGCATCTCTCAAAAGGTGCAGCTGAAATATCAGAAATAAGCTGAAGTTGTTGATAAAAGGTTTAAAGGAGCTAAAGTTTGAAAACTCAGAAACAAACTCAAAATAGGAAAACGATGTCAGTGTGAATGCTGACTCAGCATTTGTACCAGGGCTATTCAACTGACCCCCCCGGGGGCCAAATCAGACCCATGGATGAGCTCAGTTCAGCCCACCAATGGGTACATTTCTAATTAAAACTATTTTAAACCATAAAACAAACTTCCTTAATAACAATAACTGCTGGATGTCCAGCCTCTGAGCTCAGGACTTTCAGTAACTGTGCCCGCCTGAACACGTTAGTTGAACAGTCCTGGTATAGATAATAATTAAACATCAAATGTTTCTTTTTACTTACGTTCGCTCCGACCCACAGACCGCAGACGATCAGGGTGAAAAGAAGACCTGAAGACATCTGTGGACAGATCATTCACTAGTTTTATCTCAGAAATGAAATATTGAACCCGTGTACCTTCTGTCAGGACCAATCCTTTATTTTAGCTCTAACATCACAGCCAACACGTCTTCCTGATGGAGTCAGGAGACCAGTTTTCTAAAATGGATGCGTCTTACCTTGTGATGAGATGAAGACGATTCTGCAGCAGACAGAAACACATCTTCAGACGGTCGACCCCGTTTTTATAATGCAGCTCTGCTGTTTTAGGCACGGTGAATTTCAACGGACCGAAACATGTTAAATATTGTCTCAAGGCTGCAACAAAAAGTTTTCTTAAGAAATTCTAGGAGTTTACCATCAGAATAAATACATATTGGACCTGCAGTTCTGTAAACATCAGACTATTAAATAATGATCATATGGACTATTTGACTATGGTGCGATAACATAAACTCACTCCTGTTGGCTGAACAAATGTGGAAAATAAACGAAGACAGAGCAAACGGGAAGCGTTTATTGAGTTTTAAGTTCTTCAGATCATGGATTTATCAGAAGCTGTTGGGATCTGATCAGTTTGGACACAAAATATTGGTACAAAAACAGTTTTGAATAAAATTAGCACTCCTAAATGAAGTGCATATTGCCATTTTGTTCTTGAATTGTTTGCTCCATCAATTGAATTGACTCCAACAATTGTTCAACTAGCTGTCCAGTAATTACCTTGTTCCAAGAGCAAGCTTTGGTAAGCCATTGTCTTAGTGTGAGGGCCGGCCCAAGCCTCTTTGGGGCCCTAAGCGAAATTTGGATGGGGGCCCTCTATTTCTACTAATAATGTGAATTAATGCAATCAACGGTCAGGTGGTTTTATCATTCTCCCACCTGATAAAACGTATTGCAACTCTGACAGTCCTTTTTAATGTACATATGTAATTTATTGCAGGGGTATCAAACTTATTTTAATTTTGGACCACATCAAGTTCATGAATGTCCTCGGAAGGCCAGACATGGCAGAATGTATTGATAAACAGCCAATGAATAAACTAGTAAAATCAAACTTTCTAAAAATTGAAGATAAAACTTCGCCCATCATGCCTTTTGGGGAAGGAAAAGGTATCCCAGTGGTCCTCTCATCACCTGCTCAGTCCTGTTTACATCTGAGAGGAAAGATGGCCACTCAGCTGGGTCCATTGGCAGAGCTGATGATCCTTGGGGTGGCTCGGACTTTGATGTGGAAGCTTCTGAGAAAAAGACAAAAGAAAGATGATGATTAATAATAACATAAAAGGGCAGAAAATGTTTGCGATGTACATAACTGTTAATCTGAAAATGATCTGGAGCACAAAGAGGAATTATAGAAGATGTTTTGCTGTTAACTTACCAGGTAGTTCAGCAGTAGTTGCAGACACAGATGAGACAGTGGGCACATGGGGATGCTAGACTTAGCTCTGCAGAGGATGAGATGGACATAAGATGAAATACATACATATGCACACACATTGCATACTTTCATTACAGACTCTGGAGTGTAATTACTATAACTAAAAATTAATTGTATGCTGCATGGTGATCTTTCTCTTACCTGATGCACTGCCCACAGCAGAGCCTGGTAATGTGGACTGGCACTGAGATGATTCTTTGCTGCCAAAATATTTTAACAGTGCTCCTGCAGAATTTCACATAACATAAGTTTGTGTAAAAATTGTTTATTTTAGTCACATAAATTATCATGCTCAACAGTCCATAACATATTGACAACTCAAGCATAGCTGCCGTTATTAATATATCGATATAGCCTGATGTAAAACATTTGGCTAACAAATGTTATGTATTGTGAAGTTTTAATTATTTCTATCAAGCGTTAGCCAAAACTCTGTTTATTTTTATTTTATTCATTTATTTGTTCATTTCAAATTTAAAACACAAAAAATATATTTACAAAATCATATCAAGAAGAAAAAAAAATTTAAATGAAAGGAAGCAGAATAAGAAAATCTTATATCTGCCCCTTTTTAAACAAAATCAATTCAAACAATCAATTATAAACAATAATTATCCATGAACCAATTATGTAACGTATTACAATTCACAAATATATGGTACTTATAATTTTCACCGTTTATATATTTTTGGTAAGGTCTATTCAGGGGTTCTGGAGAGGAGGGTCCGTCGGATAGTCGAACCTCGGATTCAGGAGGAGCAGTGTGGTTTTCGTGCTGGTCGTGGAACACTGGACCAGCTCTACACCCTCAACAGGGTCCTGGAGGGTGCGTGGGAGTTTGCCCAACCAGTTTACATGTGCTTTGTGGACTTGGAAAAGGCATTCGACCGCGTCCCTCGGGGGGTTCTGTGGGGGGTACTCCGGGAGTATGGGGTACCAGGCCCTTTGATAAGGGCTGTTAGGTCCCTGTACGACCGGTGTCAGAGCTTGGTCCGCATTGCCGGCAGTAAGTCAGGCTCGTTTCCGGTGAGAGTTGGACTCCGCCAAGGTTGCCCTTTGTCACCGATTCTGTTCATAACTTTTATGGACAGAATTTCTAGGCGCAGCCAAGGTGTTGAGAGGATCCGTTTTGGTGGCCTTAGAATCGCTTCTCTGTTTTTTGCAGATGATGTGGTCCTATTGGCTTCATCAGTTCGTGATCTACAACTTTCACTGGAGCGGTTTGCAGCCGAGTGTGATGCGGCCGGGATGAGGATCAGTTCCTCCAAATCCGAGGCCATGGTCTTGAGCCGGAAAAGGGTAGCATGCCCTCTCCGGGTCGGGGAGGAGGTCCTGCCCCAAGTGGAGGAGTTTAAGTATCTCGGGATCTTGTTCACGAATGAGGGAAAACTGGAGCGTGAGATCGATAGGCGGATAGGTGCAGCATCCGCAGTGAAGCGGGCGCTGTACCGGTCTGTCGTGGTGAAGAGAGAGCTGAGTCAAAAGGCAAAGCTCTCAATTTACCGATCGATCTACGTTCCCACCCTCATCTATGGTCATGAGCTTTGGGTTGTGACCGAAAGAACGAGATCTCGGATACAAGCGGCTGAAATGAGTTTTCTCCGCAGGGTGTCTGGACTCTCCCTTAGAGATAGGGTGAGAAGCTCAGTCATCCGGGAGGGACTCGGAGTAGAGCCGCTGCTTCTCCACATCGAGAGGAGCCAGTTGAGGTGGCTCGGGCATCTGGTTAGGATGCCTCCTGGACGCCTCCCTGGTGAGGTGTTCCGGGCATGTCCCACCGGGAGGAGACCCAGAGGAAGACCCAGGACACGCTGGAGGGACTATGTTTCTCGGCTGGCCTGGGAACGCCTTGGGATTCCCCCAGAGGAGCTGCTCCAAGTGGCTGGGGAGAGGGAAGTCTGGGCCTCCCTACTTAGGCTGCTACCCCCGCGACCCGACCCCGGATAAGCGGACGAAAATGGATGGATGGACGGATGGATTTTTTTTTTTCAAAAGTTCACTCTTAATCATTTTCTTAAATATAAACACAGATGTAGCCCTTTTGACATTATTATCCAAACCATTCCACATACCTATGCCCTGTATTAAAGTAGACCTACTCCTAAAACTTGTTTTCAAAACTTGCACTGTTTTGAGCCCAAAAAAATAAAATAATAATAATAACGAGCGATTACAATAGGCCTTCGCAGTGCTTCGCTGCTCGGGCCTAATTATATAGGGCCACCGACTAGAATCAACTCACATAAAATAAAACTCAGTTATTAACAATTACAAACACGGTAGTCCAGACTGTTCAATGTTGCTAACTATTTATCCATTAGCAGCTGCACAAATATTTTTTGATAAAAGAGACGTACTTTGTACAAACATACCTTTATCTTGCCGTTTTTCTCTTCTTCTTTTTTCCTCTTCCTTTTTTCAGCCCCTGAAGGATATATGCGCTTTTTTGCGACATTATCTAGCCAGCGTTAGTTACAGTACGTGTCAGGTGCTTACCGTATTCTCCGGCCTATAAGTCGCACCTTTTTGCCTACATTTCTAAGTCCTGTGACTTATAAGCCGGTGCGACTTATACGTGGATTTTTCTGTTTTTTCACTTTGGTCAAAAAAATGGTCACTTAATTTAACGGTTTTTAACCGTCAAAGTGCATTTATCAAGAAATGTTCAACTGAGACACACTTTTACTGTAATGTCAGCTGACAAAAATATATTTTTTATGTGTTTATCTTTAAAGATCAAAGAGATGCAGGTCTGTTTGCTGCATTGCAGGTATGTTGTTGCGGCGCGTGCTTGTTTTGTGCCGTGAGGTGCGACTTACAGGCCGGTGCGACTTATACGTGGATTTTTCGGTTTTATTGGACATAATTGGACTGGTGCGACTTATACTCCGGTGCGACTTATAGGCCGGAGAATACGGCAATTAGCTTGGATGCGTACTTGCGCATGGCAAGGAGCTCATATTACCTGTGAAACGGCATCTACCGGGGCCCCACTAGGGGGGTCCCCCCAAGACGACCGGTCATTTCTTTCTTTTCCTTTCTAGAGCGATTTCTACATATTCATATATACATACACACAAATATATGACATATATGTTATGTACATCATTATGAAAATAAAAATCTGAACTTTATGATGAAGTTGTGTGTAATAGAATCATATAAAAAAATAAAATTAAAATAAAACGCAAAACTCAGCTCCTCTTTGGGGGCCCCCTTGTGATCCTGGGGCCCCAAGCAGCCGCTTAGTTCGCTTATGCCTTGGGCCGGCGCTGCTTAGTGCCGACTGCCAAGGCCCATGCCACTAGTACAGAAACTCCAAATGCTCGCTCTGCCTTGATTCATCTGATTCTGTCTTCTTGTTAAGAAAGGGGTTGTTTTGTAGAAACTCATTGTGTGTGTGTGTGTATGTGTGCGTGCGTGTGTGCGTGCGTGTGTGTGTGTGTTGTGGTGGTGGTGGTGGTGGGGGGGGGGTCAACCGATCCAGCAGCTACACACAGACAGAGGCTGGAGGTAAACATTTCTCAAAAATTCTTACGGGGAATAAATCCCTGTGTCTACCATGACATTTAAAAGTCTCAAACATAATAAAAGATGTGTACTACTTTAAAACAAATGTGTATTTTGGTGCATGGAGTAAAAATATGGAACAGTTTGGAGGAGTTTAAAAAATGCTCTACAATAAACCAATTCAAAACACTTTATAATTAAAGAACGATTAAATCTTATACAACTTTGAGTTGTTAATGGGAAGAGTGGTATATTGTTTTGCATGTTATTGTTGATATATTGTTTGCAACTTGTTTTGTTAATTTAATGTATATGGCCAAGACATTTTTATAATTATTGAGAAAGGGGGCAGGTCTATACAAGATTATCTTCTTCCTGCTCCCTCTTCACTCATGTAAATAAGTGTTGTCACAGAATGTGTTTGTAAACTGCTGATATTTTTAATCGAGTGAATAAATAAATTGATTGATTGATTGATGACCTCTCTGTTGTCTCCTACAGAAAGTCACATCAAAAATGATTATAAGATAGAGAAAGGATCATGAGCACATTGTAAGACCATAATAACAATAGGAGAACAGGAAAATGTTATAAAGTAATAAAGTAAAATAATAGTGCATGTTCTGGTGAAGATTCTCAGTCGTCCAGGACATGATAAAATCAAAAAGGCGTTCAATACAGAACAACTGGACTTTATTTGTGAATTTTATAGTGAATTGAAAAAGCCCCCTGGATAGGGGTCGAAACGTCTTTTGCAACAAATAAAGTCCAGTTGATCTTGTATTGAACGCCTTTTTGATAATAGTGCATGTTGAGCACTATTACCCTGATGCATATTGAGCATGCATCAGGGTAATAGTGCATGTTACACACATATTCATTCATTCAACCTTTATTTAGTCAGGTAAATCTCATTGAGCCTCAAGGGCTCATTTACAAAAGTGACCTGCTACAAACTAAAGAATGATGAACAGCAATGGTAGAATTTCCTTAAACAACAAACAACAGAAGAAAAAAAAAACATAGGAGAGAAATAGAAAGTGAAATGCAAAGTATCAAAACTAGCAAAACACCACAAGGTAGATGTACAGAATCAAAAACAAGAACATATCTGCAATGGTTTTTGCCAGGATTCCAAAATATTCTTAAAACTATTTAGGGAGGTCAGGGCCGAGAGCTTCAAATCTTTTTGTAAGATATTCCATGAAGCAGGAGCTGGTGAAGATTCTCAGTCGTCCAGGACATGATGAAATCAAAAAAGGCGTTCAATACAGGATCAACTGGACTTTATTTGTTGCAGAAAACGTTTCGACTTCTGTCCAGAAGTCTTTTTCAATTCTGAATGGAAGCTGTGAGAACGAGAAGTTTTATACAGGCTTACAAGTCACGCACCAACATATGAAATTGGAAACTGAAATAACACCACAAATTAACTAACATGCCCATTCTATTTAAATTGACAAAACGACACATCCCAGCTTAACAAAAGGGGGTTTGTAACACATACATGTAAATTGAAAGATCACACCTTAACAGTAGGAGGTTCCCTTGAGGTCTCTGTTAGAAGACACAAAACTGTATGTAAATTGACAAACAACACCTCCCAAACAACAACAGAGGCTACTCAGAGAACTTTGTTAGTCTAATTTACAGACAAGGCATCCCTGCTCCCATCCGGTGTAAAACGTTTCGGAATCAAATCCAAAACTGAGTTATAGGTCTTAGACAGTTGAAATCTCAGACCTCCTCCTCTGTTAAGAGAAGGTTTTTCTCTCTTAACATACACAGCTTCCTTTACCCCCCTCTCAAACCATCTGTGTTCTCGGTCCAAAATTTGAACATTCTGGTCCTCAAAGGAGTGTCCCTTGTCCGTGAGGTGGAGGTGAACGGCTGAGTTTTGTCCAGAGGAGGTTGCTCTCCTATGTTGAGACATTCTTTTGTGGATAGGTTGTTTCGTTTCTCCGATGTAACGGTCTGAGCAGACTTCGCTGCACTGGACTGCATAAACCACCCCACTCTGTTTGTGTGTGGGGGTTCTGTCCTTCGGATGCACCAGCCTCTGTCTGAGAGTCCGGCTGGGTTTGAAGTGTACTGGGATGTTGTGTTTGTTGAAAATCCTTCTGAATTTCTCTGAGACTCCAGCAACATAAGGAATGACAATGCTTTTCCGTCTGTTAGACCAGTGTTGTTTTCGTTGACGTAACGCTGACGTAAATTTTTCGTTAACGCCCCCTTTTTTCATGACAATAACGAAACGGTAACTAAATAATCATTGCTCTTTAATGATTAAAACGTGACGAAATGTGTGTGAGTTTTCGTTAGACGAGACGAGACTGAACGAAAATGTTTCGTTCAATCAATAATTTATATTTCTGTGGAAAGTCAGCTGTTTGGTCACGCCCACCACCGCGGTGTTTATTCAGCATGGCCACGCGCTGCGCGCTCACCTGTGACTTCCTTTTCAAACTGGACCATGGAAGATCCTGCAGCAGCATGTTGCACGAAGGAGCTCGGTCGGTGGCCGCCAGCCCAGAAAAGATTTATGGACTTATTTTGTATTTAACCCAACTGTGAGTCTGAGAGAAGAGAAGAACCGAATGTATGTATTTTTTAAAATAAATTCTGTCCTTGTTTGAAGCTGTTTGGTTATAGAATTGTCGCTGCTGTGTGTGTGGGTCAGGTTCTGGTTCTGTTTGTTTGGACTCACTGCTGCTGTGCTGACTTGTCACAGAATAGCGCATTCACGTTTGACCTCCGCGTCAACTTTTTGCCTAATAAGCTCATTTATAACAACTGCGAGGAAGTGCTATTGTGTAGTTATTGCATTTGAAGCGGGTAAACAAGCATATGCTGTCAGAAACTTTTTCTGCTCAGTGGTTTGGTGTGTCCAGGATCTGCTGTGGACCGAACGGTTCGAGACGGTTCCGAGAGAGTCCGTCGTTGTTTTCGACAGTTGAATCGCTGTGTTGCTGAGCGTTGATCTTAGTGTAACTGTAGAATGTGAATTGCTATATTTCAGAATTTTACTGCTCTGTTTATAAGCGTTTTTATGTGTTGAAAAGTCCGGAAACTTTTGCTAACTGATAGCTACTTTCTGTTCAAAATGGCCGTGGCGTTTGTTTATGTATTGTGATTGGTTGTCGGGGCTGTAGAGACACACTGTGATAGGTCAGAGGGAAAGAACTACAACTCCCATGACGACTACAAGTTCTGTGATTGGTTGTCGGGGCTGTGTAGACACACTGTGATAGGTCAGAGGGAAAGAACTACAACTCCCATTACTACTTGAGTTAAGAACTCAGCCGTGACTCACAAGCACACTAACCGGAGAAAAAGCCGTTCTTTTTCTTCAGAGAGTAAATAAATGAAGTTATTTCAGCGTTTGTCACATCCAGGTACAAAACTCATCCAAAAAGGGGATTTTTATCGTGTTGTTCAGTAACCATCGTGATTAAAATAAAAAAACTATCTCTCCCTTCGAGATGATGACTGGTCGACAAAACAGCTGACTTGATTTATAATAACTGCATAAAGTATTGTCAGATAAATTCTATAATCTTCAGTGACAAACTCAGTGCTCCATTTATTATTATTTTGATTTGGATTATGAATTGTGCAATAGAATAACGAGCAAAAAAATAAAAAAATAGACTTTCTGAACTATAATACAGATACAATTACAGTACCTTCTTTTTCATTTATTCATTATTATTTTTTTAACACTTAACAATTTCAGACCTAACGTTTTGCACAGAAATTAGATGGAAGTCAAATTTCCTCTAATCTTTGAACAATGTATGTATAGAAAGATGGTTCAAACAGCCATTTACCAACACAGGTTGGTCGTTATATTTATTATCTGCGACGTTTTTATGTCTATATTCTGTTTTTTACCTTCATTTTGTATGTTGCCTATGTGTTGCCTGTTTGTTCAACATACTTTAAAGAGGAACTAAACCCAAAATTAACTTTTTTTTAGCTGACTAATATGTTTTCTTTTTTTTTTTTAAAGACTAAAACTAGACTAAAATTTTTTACGTTTTTGTCGATTTAAACTGAACTAAAACCATTAAATATAGAAATGACTAAAACAGACTAAAACTAAGAAGTATTTTAGTCTAAAAGACTATGACTAAAACTGATATCAAAATGGCTGTCAAAAACAACACTGTGTTAGACTTTTTCTGTTCATTATTGTGTTTAACAGATTTCCTTGCTGACTTGACAAACGCCCAGTTGGGATATCCGCATGTTTGCAGAGATTTTTTGATGTGTTTCTGTTCCTTTTCCTTCCCCTCTGTCCTTGTGGGGATGTGTTCTGCCCGATGCTGTAAAGT
>JBBPBX010005021.1:0-21851 GCA_038048925.1 Garcialebias charrua
TGAAGAAAAGCTGAATGCAATGATGTGGAGGTGCCAACATCTGACAGCGAAATCGGTAAAAAAAAATATTAAAACTCTGCTGCGGAGGTTCAACAGAGCGCGAGGGAGGCGGTGTTTTCAAAGGAAATAAAGTAAATTTTACAAATGAACGACTCAAAGAAAACTGTTCGACCCAACTGTATGGGAGCTCTTAAAGCTTCACAAAGATTTTTTTTTAAAAAAAACTGCAACATGCATTTTTGAAAAGTGACGACATGACACGGGAGAACCACGCTGATGAAAACATGGCGGAGTCTTAAACTAACGTCACCACGGTGTGTATCGCCAAATCAGAAAACTGTAAAAAGCCCCTCCTAAATTCACTTTTGGTGGTTATTAAAATGTCACCTGTTCATTGGGTAAAGTTAATATTCTTATACAGGCAATTGAGTGTCACCATTGTTTAGTAAAATGGCATGTTGTGTTACAAATATAAGTAACAAAACAGTCAATTGCACCCCTAAAGTCACTGTGATAAATTGTCACATTAAGTCACCTTTTTCATCCCTTCTGAGTTTGCAGGTATGCTCTTTGCACTGTAGAGTTTCAGCTGGCAACAGCGGATGGCACGGTGGATTGTGTTCACTGACAATGCTTTCTGGAAGTATTCCTGAGCCCATTCTGTTATTTCCTTGACAGTGGCATTCCTGTTTGAGGTGCAGTGACGTTTAAGGGCCCGGAGATCACGAGCATCCAGTAGAGTTTTACAGCCTTGACCCTTACGCACAGCGATTGTTCCAGATTCTCTGAATCTTTTGATGTTATGCACGGTTGATGATGATAACTTAAAAGTCTTTGCTATTTTACGCTGGGTAACACCATTCTGGTATTGCTGCACTATCTTTCTGCGCAACAATGGTGGAATTGGTGATCTCTTACCATCTTGGCTTCTGAGAGACACTGACACTCTGAGAAGATCTTTTTATGCCCAATCATGTTGTCAATTGACCTAATTACTGTAGTGTTAATTGGTCTTCCAGCTGTTCATTATCAGAGTCAGAGAGTCTTTATTGTCATTTGCACCACATGTGGTACATGTGATGAAAACGAGATTATGTACACGAGGTCCCAGTTACATCCAACAACAAATGAAAGAGAAAAACAGTAATAACATCTAGAACTAACTAAGAAAAACATCAACTAGTAATACACTAAGCCTAATATAGTGGGAATAAACAGCAGCACGAACATGAGTTTGTATGAGCAGATGGTCACAGATGAACACAGCAACAAGAAAACAGATCAGCATCAGCACAATGTGATATTTTGCAGTGTTTATTTTTTATTTTATTTATTTATTCATGAGTCTAACAGCCTCAGGGTAGAAGCTGTTCCTCAGTCTAGTGGTTCTACACTTGATGCTCCTCAACCTCCGTCCTGAGGGGAGTGGGGCAAAGAGTGAGTGTGCTGGATGAGTGAGGTCTTTCATGATGCAGGTGGCTCTTTTCCTGCATCTGGAGGTGTAAATGTCTGTGATGGTGGGGAGACTGACTCCAACAGACTTCTGTGCAGCCTTCACCACTCTCTGCAGAGCTTTCCTCTCTTCAACTGTGCAGCCTCCATGCCACACGTTGATGCTGGAGCACAGGATGCTCTCCACTGCACACCTGTAGAAGGAGGTGAGAACTGGGCTGCTCAGACCAGCTCGTCTCAGCCGTCTGAGGAAGTAGAGTCTCTGATGACCTTTCTTGATCAGGCTGGTGGTGTTGTTGCTCCAGCTGAGGTTATCATTCATGTGTACACCCAAGTATTTGTAGCTGGAGACCACTTCCACTGCAGACCCACCTATTTTCAGTGGGGCATGGGTGTGTTTGTTCCTTCTGAAGTCCACAATCATCTCCTTTGTCTTCTTCACATTCATGTGAAGATTGTTCTCTTTGCACCAGCTCTCCAGGTGTTCCACCTCCTGTCTGTAGCTGGACTCATCATTGTTTGTGATGCATCCCACCACCGCTGTATCATCTGCAAACTTAACAATATGACAGCCTGGAAGTGTGGCTGTACAATCATATGTGAGCAGAGTGAACAGAAGGGGGCTCAGCACACATCCCTGAGGAGAGCCAGTGCTCCTTTTTCCAGCCACTTACTGCTCCTTGTCCCAACTTTTTTGGGATTTGTTGACACTGTGAGATTTTGAATCGACATAGTTTTCCTTTAAAATTTTACATTTACTCAGATTAAACTTTTGATCTGTCATCTATGTTCTATTACGAATAAAATATTGACATTTGCCATCTCCACATCATTGCATTCAGTTTTTATTCACAGTTTGTTTAGTGTCCCAACTTTTTTGGAATCCGGTTTGTATTTCAAAGCTGTAATAGAACTTGAATAATTGCTTAGAATATTATCAGTTTACATGTTGACAGATGATTTCTTGTTTATTTTTATTTATTTTTATTAATTTATTTTAAATCTATAAAGGTGGTTAGTTACGATTAAGTTTTTGTCCTCAAACCAAAATCTCAGCATACCAGACACAAGAACGTTTGAACTGACCGTTAATTAATTTCATTTTATTCCCCTTTTTTGCCCAGTGCAAAGCCTTTTATCTATATCACCACTGGGGAGTGGCGGCGCAGAGGAGAAGGTGGATCTGTGATCTGAGTTAAACCTGTGAAAGTCGCAGGTTCAACTCCCGGTACCAACAGCATCAAAATGGGTGGAAAAGGTGAAACGCTTCCACCCTCATTTGCTCCAATCTGTGCTCTTGAGTAAGGCCTTTAACCCCCACCATCTGCTCCCAAACAGGTCTCTCTAAAAGAGTTCTCGTGACTGAGACTACCTGTATTTATAAATAAAATACATGTGCTGCTGCCCTAAGCAGGTCTGGTGTCTTTACACTACAATCTGTGTCCCCATTCATACAGCACTCTACCATTTGTCATATGTACAAAGAACAAAGAATAATCAGAGCTTCATCACATTCATACACTGATGGGACACACCGCAGGCAATGAGGGGTTCAGTGTCTTGCCCAGGGACACTTCGGCATGTGACTGCTGGTGGAATCGAACCCCCATCTCTTGCATTGGAGGATAGCCTCTAGCCACAGCCGCCCACTTGTCAGAAGCAGTTCAGTGTTTGTTCCTCTGTGTCTCTGCTGCTACAGCTGCTGGTTTTAAGTGGTATGACTACTTGGTGCTCGTCATCAAACGTCATCTCATAATGCTCTGTGACCCAGCTGATGCCCACTTGCTTTAAGAACGCGTTAATAAAAAGATGAATTTATGCAGTGACCTCTTCCACACGCAACAAACTGATTCATTGCTTCCTGCAGGCATTAAAATGTGCCATCTTGTACCTGCCTTAAACAAACTGATCTATGACAGGAAGTGAGATGTTACTGGATTTATTAGTGAAGAGTTTTTACAATAGCTCACCTTCCATTTGAGAAGACTACAGGATGACAGAAAGAAACTTATTGAGTTCTTGATTTATTTATTTGAAGGTATTGATTTTTTTTTTTACCCAATATGTCTCCTGAGCTGAGATGCATGCATCATTTTAATCTCTTCTTTTCAAATAGTTGCTCCAATAGATTAAGTTCTAGGTGTTGGTGGTGGGCATGAAGCATCCAGAGGCAGGAACATTGTGGGAGATGAACTGATCTGAAGCCTAGGGGGCGCTGCTCAAACTGCTCCTTTCCAATATACATGTAGTATACCTGCAGCTTTGATCGTTGGGTGGCCAGCTTTGGTCACTTTGTGCCAGTATGTCTTGGCAGAAGGATGAATGGAAAAAAAAAAATAATTCCCAAGTTCTTCAATAAAAATTTAAAGGTGGGATTTTTGTTTCACTTAGTCTGATTTCCTCCATATACTACCTTTATTTACTTTGTCTTGATTTGTATTTATTTTTTCATTCAACCTTTATTTTTACAGGTTAATCCCATTGAGCCTCTGGGACTCAGTTTTGTGCACTATGACATCTGCAGGGTGCTTGTAGGAGCGTTCATGTAGATCATGTCACCGTAATCAATGGAGGGAAGGAAAGTCACAGATGCATTTCCTAGCATTCAGAGTTAGACATGATCTATTTTTGAAAAAGAAACCCAGTTTAACTTTCAGTTTCTTTACTAGGTTTTCCACATGAGGCTTAAAAGAGAGATGTGAGTTGACAAGAGATACCAAAGTATTTGTAGGAATCGACAAACTCAATATAGGGACACCATTTGAGGATAAAATCAGAGGAAGAACTGCTGGGACTGACCATTTGGGGGGATAAAAAAATAAAATATCCCTTTGGTTTATCAGCATTTAGGACAAGTTTGAGACAGAACAAATCTGACTGGATGATGTCAAAAGCGGATTGCGAAAGCTGGAGAGCCTCAGCAGCTGTTTTAGTTCGACAATAAACAACTGTTATAATATACCGGTACAATGAAAGGCTTGAGTTGCAGAAAAACCTAAAGCTTAAACTTCAATTTGACGTGTGATTTGTTCACAAAAACAAAACAAAAAACTTTTTTTAAGGTTTATGTGTTAAACATACAAAAACAGTTTTTTGAACATCATTTTGGTGACCGTTTCAATTTCTGTTCTATGCCAGTGTAGAATTTAAAGGATTGACCCATCTGTTTTCTAGTTTCTCAGAAAATATTTGTCTTTGCTCTGCATCAGGTCAATGGGTTTTAGTTGCTTGTGTGTCTGCACCTCCAGCTTTGTTCCCTCCAACGGTTCAGGGCTGCATGTTCACACCTGCTGGTGGCCCACTGTGCTCCCAGTGTAAAGCACTGCTTTGTGTTTCCTGCTGAAGATAAACCGCAGGGTTCAGTTCCTGCAGATCAACAGAGTCCACATCTGGTCCGGACAAAAGGCAGGCGCGTTTAGAGTAATAATCATATAAACTGAAATAGCTGATAAAATAGACAAAATATTACTAAAGAAAATAATACTATCCTGACTGAACTGTAACTTCTGATTTAAAGTCTTAAAGAGTCAAAAGAAACTGCTGGGTTGATTTTTATGACATTGAGTTTTTTTTTTCTTTGATATGTTTTCAGCACATCTGCTTCTATTAAAAGTCAATGTTTCATCAATGAAAATGTCAGGTTGCTACTATTACAACAAATTTAAAGCTCTTGGAGATGTGTGACCTTTGCCCAACATGGAGGACATTATTTTCCTCATGTTCCATAGCACGTGGTGACATTTGATTAGTTAGAATGATCACAACAGAAGTGCAGGTCAATATAATCTGGTCAACAAAACAAAGTGTGAATTATGTATGGCAAGTGAGGGCAAATTGAAACTTTCATGACAAATTAAATCAACTAAACGTTTACAACATAAACATACAAAAATCATTTAACAAACCAAACCATTCCATCAACAAAATGCATCAGTTGTTCTCAAATACAGAGCTGCAGATTTCACAAAAGACAAAAATAAAAACTGACCATCAGGGATCGGAGCGCTGACATTTGACCTTTGCCTCAGCTGATTCTGTGGATTTGCACATGAGCGTGCTCCATATAGCAAGTACAACATGTTTTTTCTTCAAATGGCGACATTTTATAACTTTTGAATTACAATGGGTAAATTCTGCCACTTAAAAAGCAGAAAGTTATAAACTATGGCAGCTAAAAACGAGATATCTAAATAAATGTTTTTTATTTATTTATTATTTTACATTAAAATACAAAAAAAAACATTTCACATATATGAAAAGAAAACATAAAATGAAAGGTGACAAAAAAGAAAAATCTTATTTTATCTGCCCCTTTTTTAAAACAGATCAATTCAAACAATAATTATCTATGAATAACAGATCAAAAAGTGTAACTCATCACAATTTACAGTTTTCTAGTAGGCCTATATTAAACATTTAAGTGAAATATTGGTATTTTTTTTAACAATTTAGTTTTGATCTTTTTTTAAAAATAAACACTGATTTTGCCTTTTTTTTATATCATTTTCCAAACCGTTTCATAATCCTACTCCCTGTATTGAAATAGACCGACCCTTTAAACTAGTTTTGTACTGTGGTTTTACAAACATCTCAGTTCCCTTAAGATTGTAGCAATTTTTAATTTTAACTAAATGCATTTGAATGTTTGAAGGTAGTGTGTCGTTATGAGCTCTATACATAACTAACAAAATATTAATAATCCACCAAATCATAAAACTTCTGTAATTTCAGTTGGTTAAATAATATATTTGATGGAGGGTTAGGGTTTCTTGTAATAATTCTTACAGCTATTGAGAATGAACTTTCTTGTCAATTCTTACAGCTCTTTTCTGTAAAATAAAAATATGCTTTGTTATGGTTTTGCACGCTTTTTCCCAAAATTCAACACAATAAATTAAATGTGGAACAAAGATTGTATTATACCGCAAATTGAATATGTTTAATCATTTAAGTTCAACCTGTCCTGGCTTAAACAATTGCTTTCTTTATGCACATCAGGTAACGTTTAAAGCTGCTTCCATAGGACAGACGTGCTGTTGTTGCTGCTGAGAAGCTGAAACATTCAACGTCTATAGCTGCACTTCTGACAGCCAGAGAGAAAGAGCAAGTCGAGGACTTGAACTCCTCTCTTGTCTCTCCCACTTTCTCCTCTCCATCTCTGCAACATATACTCCTGACAGTCTGTTGCTTAGCAACTGTAAAATAAAGCAGTGGGCTCCGAAGTCGAAGCGAGCGCGAGAGGAGAGGAAGCGAGTTCACAAGTACCGCAATAGATTCCTGTTCGCTCGGCTCTTGTGAGCCCCGCGCATCCCTCGGCACCCATCTGTGGATCTGTGATGACTTGTGACTTCTGGTTCTCGGACAGCCGGCCAATCAGCTCTGGCTGTGATGCGGGCTCGTCAGTTCCCTAGGCTACCTGTGTGATTGACACTCAGCATCCTGCAGCGGAGCGCGAGGCAGCGTATCCTCGATGCTCCTGCTTCCCCCTGAGAGAGAGAGTGGGGAAATCTGTGCGAGAAGAGAGGCAGAGAACCACGAGAGCAAGTGGAATGCTAATTATTTAAAGTCCTTCGCTATTTTCCTTCTGCTCTCTTTACTGGAACGATGAACGCTGGAGTGCGGGAAGAAGCCGGCTAAAGGCGGAGGGAAAGGAAGGATTCCCAAAGAAGAGGGGTTTGCTGGTAAGAGACGCACTTTTCTCTCTGTGTCCTGCCTTCACCAGCCACCTGTCCTTGTCACCGAATAATCCAGCAACGGTCTATGTGTGGGGGTGAGACAGAGACAGGTTTTCTGCATGCTGCGTGCCCAGAGAAGTGTCTTGAAACCTACATCACACACTGTATTCCAGTCTCAGTCACGCTTATGCTTTAGCTGAGTCAAGAGCTGCTCCCCTATATGAGAACATAGAAGCTGGAGAGGTTTAATTGAGCTCCATCAGTCACTGCAGGGATACAGTTACAGCTTAGGCCAGGATTTTGCGTACAGTATCTGCATAAGAGGAGGAGTATTAATTACATAACACTTGGTCTACACCTTGTGTCAGGGCTGTGCAGCATTATGCCGTCCCGTTAGTGGAGGAAAGCTTGCGTTGCTTTACACAGATGCTTCAGATTGTTTTGTATGTTGAGGAATATTTTATGGTATTTCTATTTCTGAGCTCTACATTTTGGAACATTGGCTATAGAATCATGAAGTTCACGTCACTCCAAGGGTCTGGCTTGTCAGATCATGTCACCAGGACTTCCTAAAACCTCCATTAGTTGGTTTGGGTCGGGCGACAGTCGGCCTCTCTTTGCCCTCGAGCCTCGGTTTCGCACCCTGGGGACTTGGCTTTCTGCTCGGCTGCTCTTACGCCAGCAGTCGTCTTTCTGAGCACCTGAGGACACCTCGAAAGCTTTTAGATGAAGTGTGAAAACTTTGAGCAGCAAGAGGTTATTTTTTTATTTTTTTTTAAGTTCTGTTTGGGGTTCTTTGATTTCTTTTGGGGATTTGTAAGAAAAATATATACATGGTATATTTTGCGTTACCAAAATATACCATGAACAACTTGGACAATTGTAATTAAAACTTACAGAAAATAAATAATTGAATTATTAGAACTGATTAACTTTTCGAGTCAACTCGGATGAAGATGGCTGTCACAGCTATTCTAAAAAAATAAATAAAAAAAGGGTCATAACTCATTTAAAATTTGAAGCTTTTGACCTTAAATTGTGGGTGGTAGTAGCTGAAGGTCATCCCCAACATGTGTTTTAAACGATAACAGATTGCACAAGATCTTTGTTTACATTTTTGCCGTTACCGAGAGTCAACCCTGTCTACATTTATCAAGAACCCCTGAATGGATTTTAAACAAACTTTCAGGTAATTATCATTCAATGTTTCAATCAACCGATAACTTTTGCAATCGGTTTCAAGATGGCTGCTACAGCTATACTGACTTGATAAAACACAAAGCATGGCTGTAGTTCATTTTAAAGATAAATCAGACGTGGTTGTAGCATGGAGTCACTTAACTCTGAGCGTCATCTCACAACCGCCCAATGTTATTTTCAAGGTTTGCCTAAAATGATTAGACCTTCAGCATTTCTCAACAGAAGATGACGTTAGTTTAAAACTCTGGCGTGAACGGTGACGTGTGCCAAACATTTCTTCAAGGATTCTTTGGCCTTTAATTTAGTTGAGCATTTTAAAAAATAAAGTCAAACTAAAAATAACTACGGTACCTACTTCCATCAAAACTTCTAAACTACTGGACATCTGGCTTCTAATAAAACCGTTTTTGACATATTTAGAATACAGAAAAGTCTCAATAGCGTAAAAATTCATTAAATAATTTAATTAAAGCTATCGCTTTTAGTCCATCCATCCATCCATCCATTTTCTTCCACTTATCCATCCATCCATATCGATCTCACTCCATTTTTCCGTCATTCATGAACAAGACCACGAGATACTTGAACTCCTCCACTTGGGGTAGGACCTCCTCCGATCCAGAGAGGGCACTCTATCCTTTTCCGGCTCAAGACCATGGCCTCGGATTTGGAGGCTATGAGTCGTACATGCTCATTTTCTCTTTGCATGATTACAGACACACAAAATATTTCAAACCACTTAAAGGAAACATTTCCATCCACCTTAGCACGATCTGACTCATGTTGCTCCATCTTGTCAGCTCAACAACATGGCAGCTCTGCAGTTTTTAGCAGCTGCAGTTTGGATCATGCAGATGTTTTCTCCTGTTTTCCTTTAGAAAGCTGGATCTATAGTAAATGCATAAGCTACCAGCTCAAAGGCTGCAGGTTCTTGTTTGCTGCCGTTGCGGTTGTGAGATA
Source organism: Garcialebias charrua (assembly GCA_038048925.1). Taxonomy (NCBI): domain Eukaryota; kingdom Metazoa; phylum Chordata; class Actinopteri; order Cyprinodontiformes; family Rivulidae; genus Garcialebias; species Garcialebias charrua. The sequence continues at coordinate 9,288 of JBBPBX010005021.1, forward strand.
TTCTACAGCTTTTCAGAAGCCACAGTTGGAGGTGTTGAAGTCTCAAGAGCTCCTGCCTGTTTGCCTGTGTGCGTAGGAGGAAACATCTCATCCTCCGAGTCTCTCTGTCTACTACAGATAGAAAGATTTAAAATGTATTTCTGCTTCATTAGGCTGCGCACATGGAAGTGAAGGGAAGAAGACATTGAGCGCAAGGGGGTGATGAGGTGGACCAGAACTCAGATTTGAGCCCACAACTTCACAAGTACACGCTTTTCACGTCAGCTCACGGATTCAGTGGGATGCCCCACAGCCGAGAAATACAGTAACGGAGGTAATCCAGCGATTACAGTTTGAGTCTGTTGAACCGCAGAATATTTCCTGACCAGGGACGCAGGGCTGGCTGGAATTAGTCGTGTTTCAGCAAGCCTGTTAAATCACAAGACGACAGCGTGTCAGTGACTGTGTGTAAGTGACAAAGTGGCAACAGGAGGTGCAACTGCCTTATTACTGTTTTCTCGTCATGTCCCATTGTTGGGATGTATTGGAATAATTGAGGAAAACACATTTCAAAGTTTAATTGGTCTTGTAGTTTGCCCAAAAACAGGTGTAGCCGCTAGGTTTTATCTTCTGCCTTGAAGTCATCAGTCTATAAATATCTGATCTATATTTTCTTCTTCTGCCTCCAGCACTTGGTCCTTGTGGGGTCATAACAGTAAGATCCCTGCACTTTCAGTCTTTGCTTTAACTATGATCCAGCTTCACAAACGGTAATGGAATTAATTACAACAAACATACAATGGTTATTTGTCAGAGTCAGAGAGTCTTTATTGTCATTTGCACCGCATGTAGTACATGTGATGAAATGAGATTATGTACACAGGGTCCCAGTTACATCCAACAACAAAATGCAAGAGAAAACAGTAATAACATCTAGGATTAACTAAGAAAACATCAACTAGAAATACACTAAGCCCTAATGTAGTAGAAAAACATCATTATAAACAGCAGCACGAACATGAGTCTGTATGAGCAGATGGTCACAGATGAACACAGCAACAAGAAAACAGATCAGCATCAGCATGATGTGATATTTCACAGTGATTATTCTTATTATTTATTTATTCATGAGTCTAACAGCCTCAGGGTAGAAGCTGTTCCTCAGTCTAGTGGTTCTACATTTGATGCTCCTCAACCTCCGTCCTGAGGGGAGTGGGGCAAAGAGTGTGTGTGCTGGGTGAGTGAGGTCTTTCATGATGCAGGTGGCTCTTTTCCTGCATCTGGAGGTGTAAATGTCTGTGATGGTGGGGAGACTGACTCCAACAGACTTCTGTGCAGCCTTCACCACTCTCTGTAAAGCTTTTCTTTCTGCAACTGTGCAGCCTCCATGCCACACGTTGATGCTGGAGCACAGGATGCTCTCCACTGAACACCTGTAGATTTGTTTCTACAGTTAAGACCTTTGTTGTTGTTGTTGTTCTTGTTGTTGTTGTTGTTGCTGCTGCTGCTGCTGTTGTTGTTGTTGTTGTTGTTGTTGTTGTTGTTGTTGTTGACTTTCAGACCTACTCAATAAAACACCATATCTTCCTCAGCCTGTTCAAAGTAGATGAGCAGCTACTGTGCAGGAGGATCTGCTCATTATTTATGTTGCCTGCATCTCAGCATCAGATTATCATTAATTCATCATGCACACACTGGAATAAAAATCTGTGCAGTAGTGCAGTGGGAATCAGAGGTTTCTTCAGTTCCAGGTGATCTATTTGAAACAAGCCCCGTGTCTGTATTTGCATCCAGAAGATGGTCCTAACTGGTTTCATAGTTAGACTTTCTCTCTGAAGGCCACAGTCCCACTGACTGAACTGCATCACAGTCGTCCAGCACAACGGGCTTCACTTTCAATATCTCACAAACACATGTTGCGTAGAGATGTCAGCAACTGTCTCTGTTGCCTGGCAACATTTTCTTGTTGCACATCCTTGAAAAGGTTTTGTAAGTTAATGTCAAGGTCTGCGTTGAGAACTTTAAAAGGTGCATCTGTTCTGATAACTGACATGAAGGAGCTCGATTCCATCTTCTGCTAAGAAGGATCAGTGTGTAGGGGGTGGGGGGTATTTATTTATTGCTGTTGCCCTCATTGATAACTATCAAGTTGACTTTTGGTCCATGACAAATAAACTTAAAACAATTTTACCAAATCATATACAGTATGAGTGTGATCTGGATTATCGGCCTTGACTTCTCTAAATGGTTTTAAGAATCTGTTGGAATCCTGGCAAAAACCAATGCAGACATGTTCCTGTTTTTGATTTTCTACAACTACCTTATAATGTTTTGCTACTTTGAAACAAAAAAGAAAAAAAATTCTGTATCTCTCTCTTATGTTTGTCTATTGTTGATTGTTTAAGGAAATTCTACCATTGCTGTTGTCATCATTCTTTAGTTTGTAGCCGGTCGCTCTTGTAAATGAGTCCTCGAGTCTCAATGAGATTTACCTGTCTAAATAAAGGTTGAATGAATGTCTCTTATATTATAAGCTCCACAACTCTTGTTGTGCTGCTTCATTGCAGGCACTACACAAAGTGAAACAAACAGGAGATTGAAAGTTTTGACGCTTTAGTTGCAACTAACTGTTGGCGATAAAAGGAACAACTCTTGATGGAATCAGTCAATCACTGGTAGGATGTTTTAGCAACGCAAGTGTTGGGCTGAGATAATAGTAACAAAGCAAGTCATAACGTGTAAAAAATACTTAATTTAGTATTTGTTAATACGGCAGAATTAGCGTTCCGGGTAACTCAGATGTGATTTGCTCTGGATTCGTCATAAAAACCTGAATATGCTGGGATTGCTCTGAATGCTGCAAGTATCACTTTGAGTAAATGTGTTGAGACCCTTCCTCAACATCCAAGAACACAACTGATGTGACTGGACAGAAAGATCACATTTACATTTATGTGTGTCGGTGCTTGTTTCCTCTACCATAAGGAATTAGAGTACAATTAAGAGTTGCTTTAAACTGAATCACTTTTCACCAAACATTAAGCCCTACGGTGGCCGACAGGTGCAAACGAGCTGCAAACAGCTAAACACACAGCAAACGGGTAAATACGCTGCAAACACACGAATGTTGCAAAGTAAAAATATAAATGCAACAGAAAAATGGTGCAAAAGAAAAAAATCTGCAGTCGCAGAAAATCGACAGAACAAGCCCTACGGTGGCCGACAGGTGCAAACGAGCTGCAAACAGCTAAACACACAGCAAACGGGTAAATACGCTGCAAACACACGAATGTTGCAAAGTAAAAATATAAATGCAACAGAAAAATGGTGCAAAAGAAAAAAATCTGCAGTCGCAGAAAATCGACAGAACAGGAAAAATGCTACAAAACACCCCAAAACAACTGCAAGTAGGAAATACTGCAAACTCACTTCTTAAAACAGAACAGACAGTAGGGGGACTCGACCACCAAGTCACATGGGACCAGACCCCCGGTGAGGACAATATAGCTGAGTGGCCACTGGCCAAGAAGTAGTAGTTTAATGTGCACCGATAACTTAAAGCTTCAACCTATTTATTTTGAAGATACATTTTTTTCTGATTATTTTGAGCCTGGATGCACAAAAATCAGAGCACCGGGGCTGTAATTTAAGAAAGATGACACCAACAATTTACAGCAAAATCCTAAATATCAATGTTTTGGCTATGTACACTACCAAAAGTGTTTAAAGATCATGATTTCTGTCCTAATGTATCCATAATGTATTGACATTAAGGTAGTAAATGCTTACTTCAACACTAATATCAGTGATAAAACCTATATACCAGGGCTATTCAACTGGTGGCCCAGGGGCCAAATCAGTCCCATAGATTAGCTCAAGTCGGCCCATCACGAGTTCATTTTTTAATAAAATTAGATTTTAAAACATAAAACAAACTTACTTGATGACTATAACTGGGGTTTGCAACCTTGAGCTCTTGGCTTTCAGTAACTGTGGCCCCCTGAGCAATTTAATTGAACAGCCTTGCACTAAAAGTATTAGAAGTATTTCTTTACATTGACAGGTTTAGAAATGTGCAACTAAGCTTGACTTACTCCTTGTTTTGCTACACCTACCTCCTAATTTAGAATGATTTTATATAGCTTTCTAATGCTTTCTTTTTCATGTTTATCTTAATATAATGTCTCTGGTTTTCTTATGAAATAGTAAATTACTTGATTTATAGTTATCGTCCAACCAATGTTTAATTTTCTGCCTTACTTTACCTTGCTACTTTTTGTTTACTTGCATTACCAAAACCTCTCTTTAATAGAAATATTGTATATATTCTTGCATGCTATGAAAGTAATGTGACTTTAGAAAGTGACCACTCAGCTATATTGTCTTTAGAAGGAGTCTGGTCCCATGTGACTTGGTGGTTAAGTCCCCATACTGGTCTGGTGCACTTCTGTTCTGAGAAGTGAGTTTGCAGCATTTCTTACTTGCAGTTGATTTGTTTTTTTTTGTGTGTGTGTGTTTTGGTATTTGCAGTGTTTTCCTGTGCATATATGTTTGTTCTTCTGTTCATTTTCTGTGATTGCAGAATTTTTCTTTAGCAGCATTTTTCTGTTGCATTTGTTGTTGTTTTTTTGTTTTGGGGTTTGCATCATTCATGTGCTGGTGAAGATTCTCAGTCATCCAGGACATGATAAAATCAAAAAAAGGCGTTCAATACAGAAACAACTGGACTTTATTTGTAACAGAAGACGTTTCACTTCTCATCCAAGAAGCTTTTTCAATTGAGAAAGCTTCTTGGATGAGAAGCGAAACGTCTTCTGTTACAAATAAAGTCCAGTTGTTTCTGTATTGAACGCCTTTTTTGATTTCATCATTCATGTGTTTGCTGTGCATTTACCAGTTTGCGGCTCGTTTGCACCTGTCGGCCACCGTAGGGAACCAACCCATCTGTCAACATCTGTAAGACAGTAACTGCTCGTAGTTATTCTATGCAACCACACGTCTATGCTGTTTGGAAGAAGTTCAGATTAGATTCCCACATAAAAAGTGCTAAGTGAAGATGAAATATTTTCCAAGTACTGTAGTCTGCTTTCAGTGATCATGTATTACTGTCTGTGCAGTTACTGGATAGTTGCATCATTCTCAGCAGGATTACGAAACAAAACGAAATGTGCAGAGAGGGAAGAGAAAGACAGGGACACAGAAGGAAGAGGGACAGATGAAAGAGACAAAGCTTTTCAGGTTCCTCCAATAAAATATGTTTTATTCTTTTGCCACAAGAATGGCTTTAAAGTGATGAAACGACTCAGTGAGTATTAGAGAGAGACTGATTCACGTTACAAGCCTCCATTTGTTCCTATTATCATACCACATGTGAGCATTTTCATTTATAATCAACAAAGTAACAGGTCCAAGTCCATGAGTCTGACTGTCCTGCATCTTTAGAGAGACAGCACCCGTCGAATGAATCATTGCAATCATATAAGTGAAATTCACCATGTCTGTTTGGTCCTCGGGTTTCAGACACAATTACAAGAATCCAGTTTTTCCATTAGCGCTTCTTGATATTGAATCTTTATGTGTTTAAAAAAAAAACACAAAAACATTTTATCTGCAGACATCTCTTTGGCTCTTTGAGTCATTTTTTTTCTTAAACATATTCTTGCTGCTGCTGGAGAGGAGGGTCCGTCGGATAGTTGAACCTCGGATTCAGGAGGAGCAGTTTGGTTTTCGTGCTGGTCGTGGAACACCTTTGTCTCATTTCTTTGTGATGTAAACCTACCTTTGTTGAAGCTCTGAGGTGCCAACGGAGGTAGTCACAGAGCTGAGTTGATCAGTATGCATAAAGGTAAGCTGGCAATGTAATGACAAGTGGTCTTTGCGACAAGCCACTTGCAGAATTTAGAAATATAGGAAACAGCGCATACAGGTACTCCCCGACTTACGAGCGCATCAACATACGAGGTTCCGGACTTACGAGCTGACTAACGAACAGTAAAGTTGTACAGAACATACAGAAAATACAGCACTGGTATGTGTTTTTAGATGAAAGTGTGTTAGCTAACCGTTTGTAAACAAGTTTCTGAGCATATTTATCAACTAATGTGTACGTTTGTGTTGAAAAACGAGTGTTCGTAGTAGCGCTAGCATAAATTTTCCGACTTACGACCGAAAATCCGGACTTACGAGCTAATTACGAGCGACACGTGTTTCGTGTTCCGACATACGAGATTTCGTCTTACGAGCACCTCGTACAAACGGAACTCGCTCGTAAGTCGGGGACTACCTGTATTGTGTTTTGTTGCCTATAGCAGTTACGCTGCTACAGTCAACAATGCAGAGATTTATTTTGCATGTCCTTCGGTTCTTGGACTTTCAAAAAATCTGAAAAAACATTCAATACATCTGGTTTGAGCGATTACAAAAAAGCCAGACTTTGTTGCAGATATATTGTTGACTCTGTAAATATATTTTAATCTGCATGAAGTAGAGGCTGAGAAATACCATGTGTTGCTCTTAGAAGTATAGTAATTTCCAGACTGCCTTCTAAATGAATACAAAGCTCTCAACAACCTAGCTCCGTCTTATATTACAGATCATTTTTTCAAACAAAGCACTTCGCTCTCAGACTGCAGGTTTAATTGTGGTTCCTAGAGTTTCCAGAAGCAGAATGGGAGGAAGATCTTTCAGTTATCAGGCTCCTCTCTTGTGGAATCAACTTCCAGTTTCTGTCCGTGAGACTGAGACGTGGTTTACGTTTAAGACTAGGCTTGAGTCTTTCCTTTATGATAAATCCTATAGATAGGGTTGACATGGGTTTCCTGAGCTATCCCTTAGTTTTGCTTTTATAGGCTTAGACTAAAGAACAAACTGACCACATTTCCTCACTCTGCTGTTGTCTTTACTTGCTCTACTCTACCTGTTTGTATTTGTAATTATTTTTATGATTTTTTTTGTCTTTCCTCGTATAGAAAGTACATCTGGACTATATAAAGTACACATGGACTATAGAAAATACATTTGGACTATAGAAAGTAGATCTAGAGCATAGAAAGTACACCTGGACTATAGAAAGTACACCTGGACTGTAGAAAGTACACCTGCACTATAGAAAGTAGATCTAGACCATAGGAAGTAGATCTAGACAATAGAAAGTACACATGGACTATAGAAAGTACACCTGGACTATAGAAAGTACACCTGGACTATAGAAAGTACACCTGGACTATAGAAAGTACACATGGACTATAGAAAGTACACATGGACTATAGAAAGTACACTGGACTATAGAAAGTACACATGGACTATAGAAAGTACACCTGGACTATAGAAAGTACACCTGGACTATAGAAAGTACACCTGGACTATAGAAAGTACACCTGGACTATAGAAAGTACACCTGGACTATAGAAAGTACACCTGGACTATAGAAAGTACACCTGGACTATAGAAAGTACACCTGGACTATAAAAAGTACACATGGACTATAGAAAGTACACCTGGACTATAGAAAGTACACCTGGACTATAAAAAGTACACATGGACTATAAAAAGTACACATGGACTATAGAAAGTACACCTGGACTATAAAAAGTACACCTGGACTATAAAAAGTACACATGGACTATAGAAAGTACACCTGGACTATAAAAAGTACACCTGGACTATAAAAAGTACACATGGACTATAGAAAGTACACCTGGACTATAAAAAGTACACCTGGACTATAAAAAGTACACATGGACTATAGAAAGTACACCTGGACTATAAAAAGTACACCTGGACTATAAAAAGTACACATGGACTATAGAAAGTACACCTGGACTATAAAAAGTACACCTGGACTATAAAAAGTACACATGGACTATAGAAAGTACACCTGGACTATAAAAAGTACACCTGGACTATAAAAAGTACACATGGACTATAGAAAGTACACCTGGACTATAAAAAGTACACCTGGACTATAAAAAGTACACATGGACTATAGAAAGTACACCTGGACTATAAAAAGTACACCTGGACTATAAAAAGTACACATGGACTATAGAAAGTACACCTGGACTATAAAAAGTACACCTGGACTATAAAAAGTACACATGGACTATAGAAAGTACACCTGGACTATAAAAAGTACACCTGGACTATAAAAAGTACACATGGACTATAGAAAGTACACCTGGACTATAAAAAGTACACCTGGACTATAAAAAGTACACATGGACTATAGAAAGTACACCTGGACTATAAAAAGTACACCTGGACTATAAAAAGTACACATGGACTATAAAAAGTACACCTGGACTATAAAAAGTACACCTGGACTATAAAAAGTACACATGGACTATAGAAAGTACACCTGGACTATAAAAAGTACACCTGGACTATAAAAAGTACACCTGGACTATAAAAAGTACACATGGACTATAAAAAGTACACATGGACTATAAAAAGTACACCTGGACTATAAAAAGTACACCTGGACTATAAAAAGTACACCTGGACTATAAAAAGTACACATGGACTATAAAAAGTACACATGGACTATAGAAAGTACCTGGACTATAAAAAGTACACCTGGACTATAAAAAGTACACCTGGACCTGTCATTCTGTGTTTGTTCCTCCTTCCTGTCCTCTCAAACCCAGCCGGTCGAAGCAGACGGCCGCTTGTCCTCCTGAACCTGGTTCTGCTGGAGGTTTCTTCCTGTTAAAAGGGAGTTTTCCTTACCACTGTCGCCTTTGTGCTTGCTCAGGATGAGAGACTGCAACAAAGGGAAGATTCAACTCAATTCTGCTAGCTTCCTTAGACAGATAACTTTTACTAATTGACTTTTGTATGTGTGTGAATGTTTCTGTTCAGTGCCCTGAGATGACTTCTGTTGAGACTTGGTGCTACAGTGTATAAATTGAATTTAGTTGAACTAAAAAAACTAGGTTAACTTTTTTTGGTTAATCTGCTAACCTTAGCTGATGTTATACAGCTTTTATGACATGGCTGTTTTTTTTTTTTTTTTTCAGTGCAGAGAAACTATGAAGACCAAAGCAAAATGCACTAGAACCATCGCAGACCTGGAATTAATGATGGTGAACTTGAAGGAGTGTACCACTTTGCGTTGTGTTGCACTTGGTGCTGTCCAGAAACCTTTTCTTTTCATTTTCCACAGAGGTCCATTTTGATCCCATTCAGTTTGTAAGTTGAACCCAAACCTACTGTCAGCAAGTTCTCAGTTCAAACCTTCTTGTGTGTCTTTGGACTCCTTCAACTCTTGAGTAGCTGAGTCCCTGCAGCCAGCAGACAGACCGGTGAGAGGTATTCTCAAATCCCACACCAGCCTGAGCTCACATGCAGGCAAGAAAACACACTTTTTTTTTGTACCTAAACACCAACTATTCCCAGCCCATGGCAGGAATCGGCCTATAGTCTGACATCACTCATGCAACACATCGAGACTGACAGCTCATCCCACAGGGTTAGTCTGGTGTTCCCCCACTCGCACATCATCTGGTGCCAGCCATAGCCACAATATATAAACTGTACGTGTGTGTGTGTAAATATTTCTCTCAGCCTGTTTGTATGTGTAGTACATTTTTGGCGCATTATTTGTTTTTGCATTAGGGAAAAAGTCTGGGAGGCCACCTGTAGTGTTGCTGGTTGTATGACTCACAAAAGCATTGAGCAAAAGACCTCAATTCACAGTCTGAGCTCACATTTTGTTAAAGAAAATGAGCAGGGTTTTAAATTTTCTTGGTTAGGTACTGGTGGAGTAATCAGTAAAGAGCAGGTTGGGCAAAAAACAAGAACTGTGTAAGGTTTATGACACTCAGAATAAATGTCTGGAAAGCCAGACATCACAAAGGTTGGTGTTACTCTGATAAAGGTAGTAAACAGGCCAAGTTATAAAATCAGTGCTCATTATTAATGTTGTCTACTTGATCATTGGTCTTGGTCAAGCATGATTAGAATTGCAACAGAAAGAGTCCACACTTGATTCCTGTGATCCAGCTGTCGGTTCAGGTTGTGTAATGATTGAGTATCCATTAGACCTGTATTGTTTTCCAGCATTTCTTTGTTTTTGACAAAGTCTTCTGCTTCCATTTTCACAGATAAACAACGCAACCGTAACCTCGCTCTTTGTCCTACAGCGTTCTATTTCCACTGGCCGTGGCACCAATGACATCATCAATCAGAGACAGTACGGGATTAACGTACAGCTAATTCGCCAACTAGATCCGTGTCGTATTCAGGCATTTCATAATTTTCTACAAAGTCTTCTGCTTCCATTTTCACAAATAAATAACGCAACCACAACCTCGCTGTTTGTCCTACAGCACTCTATATCCATTGTCCGTGGCACCAATGACATCATCAACCAGAGATGACACGGGATGACTAAATCATCAACTAGAGCCATGTTGTATTCAGGCATTGAATAATTTTCTACAAAGTTTTCTGCTTCCATTTTCATGGATAGACTATGCAACTGTAACCTTACTCTTTGTTCTACAGTGTTCTATCTCCGCTGGCCATGGCATCAATGACATCATCAATGAGAAACACTACAGGATTAATGTACAGTACAGCTAAATCACCAACTAGATCCATGTTGCATTCAGACATTTAATCATTTTCTACAAAGTATTTTGCTTCCATTTTCATAGATGGGCAACACAACCGTGACCTTGCTCTTTGTTCTACTGGGTTCTATCTTCATTGGCCTTGGCACCAATGACATCATCAACCAGAAACAGTACAGGATTAATTTCTGGCCAAATCACCAACTAGATCCACACCATACTCAGGCATTTCGTCATTTTCCACCATGTTTTCTGCTTCCATTTTCACTGATAGAAAATGCAACCATAACCCTGCTCGGTCCTATAGCGTTCAATCGCCACTAGCTGTGGCACCAATGACATCATCAATCAAATACAGTACAAGATTAATGGATGGCTAAATCAACAACTAGATCCACATCATATTCAGGCATTTCAATCATTTTCAATGAAGTCTTCTGCTTCCATTTTCACAGGTAAATGATGCAATCGTAATCTCGCTCTTTGTCCTACAGTGTTCTATCTCCACTGGCCGTGCCACCAATGACATCATCAACCATAGTTTGTATGGGATTCATATACAGCTAAATCACCAACTAGATCCACAGTGTATTCATGCATTTCTTCATTTTCTATGAAATCTTCTGCTTCCGTTTTTTATGGGTAAACAATGCTATCATAATCTCGCTCTTTGTCCTACAGTGTTCTACCTACACTGGCCGTGGCATCAATGACATCACCAAACAGAAACAGTAAGGGGTGGCTAAATCACCAACTAGATCCATGTTGTATTCAGGCATTTAATCATTTTCTATGAAGTCTTCTGCTACTATTTTCACTGATAGTCAATGCAACCATGGGCAGCACGGTGGCACAACTGGTAGAGCTGCTGCCTCTCAGCGAGAAGGTTGCCGGTTCAAATCCCGGTCCGGGGCCTTTCTGGGTGGAGTTTGCATGTTCTCCCCGTGCATGCGTGGGTTTCCTCCGGGTACTCCGGTTTCCTCCCACAGACCAAAAAACATGCTTGTTAGGCTGATTGGTGACTCTAAATTGACCCTAGGTGTGAGAGTGGATGGTTGTTTGGTGTGAGTGAGACAGGTCCCTCTTGTAAATGAGTCCCCGTGACTCAACGAGGCTAGCCTGTATAAATAAAGGTTGAATGAAAAAAAAAACGTAACCTCGCTCTGTCATACAGTGTTCTATCTCCATTGGCCACGACACCAATGACATCATCAACCAGAGATGGTACGGGATTAATGTACAGCTAAATCGCCAACTATACCCACATTGTATTCAAGCATTTCCTCATCTTCTATGAAGAATTCCGGTTCCATTTTCACTGATAAGCAAAGCAGCCGTACATCGTTGTACCACAGCTGGCTTCGATGACATCATCAGTGTGGGATGGTAACTTTTAACTCACAATCATGCTTTTTCAGAATTTTTACACAAACACTCAAAACAAGTCGATAAATGTCTAAATCAGAGAAGTGGACCATTGTTTGTGTTTAATATTAAAAAATTTTTTTTTTTATGTTTTATTGCATTTGACCTTTAAATTGAAGGGGCTCTTTGTGACCCTCCACTGTTGCGTTTCCTTCCTTCATCCCTCAGTTTTGTTTTTTTGTCCTTCGCTGTGTCTGGAGAACAGATTAGTGGCAGACTGTGAAGGCAGCGGAAAGACTTCACACATGTGTGTATCTTTATCTTTTCCTGTCGTTCTCTTGTATCATTCCATTCCTTTTTTCCCATCACTCAACACAAACATTCAATTTAACAAAAGCTCTTGCACTGCTTCATGTACAGTAGATATGCCGTTTCTAGGTATGCGAGCTGACCTCCATGACCGTCTGTCAGGTTCAGAGCTTTGTTGTGTTTGGGACCGGCCGGATGGAGCAGATCGACTATAGGACCATGAGACGTGGACCCCACATGATGGATTAAAAACACAGCTGAACACAGAAGCTGAGTCTGCTTTACTCACCCCAAGAATTTTCCTAAACTCCTTTCCCTGAGACGCCAAGTGTCAAAA
>JBBPBX010005021.1:22191-40521 GCA_038048925.1 Garcialebias charrua
ATATGTAGTAATAACGTGATATTATGTAGTAATAACGTGATACGTATTATCACGTTATTACTACATACTTATCACGTTATTACTACATAATATCACGTTATTTACATAATATATATATATATATCTAGGGGTGTAACGGTACGCTAAAATCACATTTCGGTTCGGTTCAACTACAAGGAGAGCTCGGTTCGGTTTATTTTCGGGTTTTTTCGGTACAAATTTTATTTATTTTTTTTACAAAATAAAGACTTACAAAATGTTTATTTTGAAAATGCCAAAAATATGTTTGTATTGTATTGTAGTAATAAATAAAAGTGACCCATTTGGATGATATTTTAAATAAACAGCACTCTACAATAAATATAAATGCAATAACAGTCAGAACCAGAACAATAAGCAGCAACAGACTGTTTACAATCTAACTAATCAAGTTTTTGTCCAGTAGCAGCAGTGTGGCTGTATTTGTCCTCATTACTGTACTCACAACTTCTTCTTGGTGGGACAGGTGGGACTGTGGGAACAGTTCAGAGTTCAGTTCAGTCATCACTTAGCTGCAGGTGGATTTACCTCTGTCACAGACTGGAAATAAAAAACAAAAGAGATTAAAAAAAAACAAGTTAATAAGATTATGATTAAAAAAAAAGATTATTTAGATAATAAAACAATACCTCTTGAACAATTGAATCTCTCACTCTTCATCATGGCAGGCAGGGCTTTAATCTGGTCCAGGGCTTGTTGTTGACAACATCAGTTAGTTTTTTCATAAAGAGCTGAACTTTTTGAAGTGTTGACGTGATGAATGTCTCATAGCGACGCTCAGCAACTTTAAAGCCTGCGCATATAACAACGTTCAGACTTAGATTCGAGATTTAAAAACTCATACAGCTTGTGTTATTGCTCTGGACCGCTCTGATTACCTGATGAAGTAGTTTTAATACAGCTGCTGTTCACGTTCGGATGAAGTAGTTTTAATACAGCTCTTCGTTCACGTTCGGATGACAGTTTCCAGCGCGTTCACGTGACGTGTTGCTGCTGCAGAGAGCTGCGTCACGCACTCAGCTGCTGCAGAGTCTTCATGAAACAAAGTCCACACAAGCTGCGCGTGCGCTCGTCTTTTAACAAGAAAGCTATAACGTTCAAAAACAGGAGACCGCACGAGATGCTAACGGCTAAATGCTGCGCGTGCCACGCGAAAATAGCTCCGTGCTGAAACGCGCCCAGGAAATTTTGTTCCGCGGTGCATATATTCCCCTGTTAAGAACGTTTAATGAGTGAAAAAATAACCGAAACGGTACGCAGTGGACCGAACCGAACGTGGTGTACCGAAACGGTTCGGTACACCCATTACAACCGTTACATGCCTAATATATATATATATATATATATATATATATATATATATATATATATATATATATATATATATATACATATATATATATATATATATATATATATATATATATATTAGTACAATGTTAAATCTGTTTTGCAATTTTCTTATTTTATCATTTGCTGAAATTTGCAGAGGAAACTGAGATTGGGTTATTTAAGTGAAAAGTAGCAAAACATTGGCTAAAATTTTGTATGAGCTGAAGGTTTTGCATGTGAATGGCTAAAACAGCTCAAAGTACACAAAAGTAGTTTGACTGAAGAAAATGCATCAGGCAAGAAACAATAAAGACAAAGTATGAGGGCTAAAGAAGAATTTACACATGCACATTAATCACCACAAAAATATCAATAATGTGACAAAGGTCCAAAAAGTTCCTCAAATAAAACTCTATCAATCCCATGGAGCTCATTGCGTGTCGTAAACTGCTAAGTCTGCGTGTTGCTGTGGTGTTTGTTGGATTATTGTTGCCATTGATATTTTTCATGCCCAGAATAAAACGCCTCATCAGCCTTGTGCTGAGGTCAGAGCCTGGCAGAGAGGGAGCGGCAGACACCGAGCAGATCTGAGCCACCGCACAGCACATTTCAGTCCAACAAGCCAACTTTAGTAAACAGGCAGAACTAATGAGGACAGTGAATACACACACCCACACACACACACACACACACAGAGCCTGAGCGTTTGGAGGCCCCGGGGCCCCGAGGCCAGAGCAGCCCAGATACCTGATGGGAGCCGGGACATCAAAGCTGCAGGATTAGAGAGAGGAGAGAGCGCCGCGGGGAGGAAATGCTAACTTATTATCCGCTTCCCAGCTAATCCTGTTATCTACAGAATATAGCTGTGTTTAACCCCCACACACACACACCTCCCTCCAACAACACACATGCACGGTGTACATGCACAGAATCTTGTGTTCAGTGGTTCAACATCCTCCCAGAGCGCCCCCTGTTTCCACACAGGACTTCCACAATAAAAGTGCTGTCAGCACAGGGCTCTCACTCACACCTAGTGACAAATTAGAGCTACTCATTAACCCTTAACTCTGCGGGAGGAGACCCAGACATGCACGAGGAGAACATGCAAACTCCACACGATAAGGGCCCTGTCGGGTTTTCAACCTGCGACCTTCTTGCTGTAAGACGTCAGCTCTAACTCCACCAGCTGCATTATAATTTGCATATGGTCAGTGACCTTTATTTAATCCACAAAGGCCAAGTGTTGCATCACGTCTGAGAGTTACTGTAGAGAATTTAAAGATCAGGAGCTCTGAAAGCTGAAAGAGGGGCTCGAGCACCTAAACTGCATGGCAGCTGCTTCTAGGGCCTCTAAAATTATGCATTTGTGCATTTTATTTACAGTATCATTTACAGGATGTGTGGGAGTTTTTCTCACACAGCGAGGCAGAGCATCGATCAATAACAAACTTAAAACTGACCGATAAGCATCAGATTTGTTTAATTGTGTGTTTATGTGATCCATTTTTCTTCCGTACATTTTTCAGCATCTTTCTCGCTCCACAATTTTTGTGCTATTTCAACAAATCATAAATCAAAACTTTCAGCTCTTTCAGGAGAAGGCTAAGGGGGCTGTGACTTTTGGTATTGGTGCAACTTTAGCTTTTTGAAACTTTTAGCCTTTTCTGCCACTTTTTTTCCTCGTAGAAAATGAATTGAGCTCATTTTACACCCTTCAAATCTTTACATCTGTTTACAACCTTTTACTGCTCCTTTCACATTTTGTTCTGCTTCAGCTTCTTTCAGCTTCCTTGTGCAAATTTAAACTTTATTTTCAGCTATACTTTCAGTTAATTTCAGCTGTTTTTCCAGCTGTTTTGTGCTCCTTTCAGATTCTTTCTGCTAACTACAACAGTTTTGTGCTTTCTCTAACTTTTTTTGGGTATTCAAATTGTGCTCTTTTCAGCTTATTTCTGCAAGTTTCAGCTTCTTCTGCTATTTCAGTTACCGGTACTACTTTTTATGTTTTATGCAAATTTTAGCATTTTAAGCTAATTCCACTTTTTTGCAATAATTCCAACTTTTTCAGCCTAATTCAGCAAAAATGTGATCTCTCCTCTTTATATAATTTAAGCTTTTTTCTGCTTTTTAGCTACTTTTCAGCAGTTTTTTTGTGTGCTGCTTTCAGCTTTTTTCTGATACTTTCCACCTTTTTTACGCTCATTTCTGCTTCTTTCAGCATTATTGGGCAATTGCCTTTTTATGCTAATTTAAGCTTGTTGTAACTTTTCAGCTACCCTTTTTTAGCTTGTTTTAGTTACTTTCAGCTGTTTTCAGATTTATTCAAGTTTTTTATGTTAATTTCTACTACTTTCAGCCTAATTAACTTCTTTATGCTAATTTCAGCTGTGCTCCTTTTTTCTGCTAGTTTAATTATTTTCTACTCTTTCAGGTAATTTTTAGCTTCTTTTGATGCTAATATTAGGTTTTTCAGCTAATTTCATTTTTTTTTAGCTCATAAGTTCTTTCTGCTTCCTTGGTTTAGTTTAGGCTTCTTCTTGCCTTTACAGCTATTTTCAACTTTTTTTTGTGCTAATTTCATCTTTTTTTAAATAAATTTTCTAAAATTTGTGCTCATTTCTGCTTATTTAAGCCTAATTCAGCAAACGTGTTCTTTCTGTTTTCTTCTGCTAATTTAGGCTTGTTCTTCCATTTTAGCTACATTTCAAAATGTTTTTATAGCTAATTTCAGCTGGGGTTTTTTTTCAGCAAGTTCTTCAACAATAAGCATTCACACTGCATTTTTACAATTACTCTTGTTAGAGATTAATTAAGTTGCAAAAACAACAGCTTATTTCAGCCCTGAATATTTCCGAATAAACGAAAATGTATTATAGTAAATCTTTCAGAACATTAATTTACTGCAAGAGTTTACTTCCAGACATAATTAGCTCTTTGTCGCTTCTGACCATAACACCTGTAAAATAAAGTGAGGGAAGAAAGAGGAAAAGAGCTCCTTTTTAGAAAATGTTCACATGAACAGAGAGAACATGGTGCGCTAATACATGTAGATGAAGAGAAATTGTCATTAGGCTAATCAGCACTAAACTAATTGGGAGTCATAGACCCTCCTATCTCCTCATTCTAACCCTAAACCCCACCGATATCTGCCAGCAAATGGAGGAGGAGGGCGAAGAAAAGTGGAGGGAAAGAGCTGAAAATGAGAGTGAGGTAAAGAGAGAGGAAGAGAGAGATGAGGCCTAATTAAGAGTGCTGGGATTTATGTAAATGAGCCGGTGCTGATATGGTAATCAGAGCCTGCAGGGCCGTGACAGGCTGTGTGTGTGAGTGTATCTAAGAGGCTGACAGCTGGCTGTGAGGAAGGTCAGAGCCAATCAGGCTCTTACTCTATGCTCACCGCCCTCTGGCCACTGCAGCATCTCTGCTTCTGTCTCATGTGTCTCTCCTTCACCTCGTCTCTCTCTCTCTCTCTCTGCCCCTCGCTGCTTTTCCTGATGTTCTCCACACTTTTTCACAATTCTCTGCATTTCACCGCCTCTCTGTCACAACGCAGCACCAAAAACACACTCAACAGTTATTTAACACATTTACTGACAGCTGCAGCTGATTCTTTTACAAGCTGCAGACTATTTTGGCTGTTATAACATAATCTGTGCCCATTTAATAATAATAATAATAATAATAAGCTTTATTTGTATAGCACCTTCCTACAATGCCTTGCATTGACCAAGGTGCTTAACAGGATAAAAAGATGAATAAACTGGAACAATAAATCAATGAAAATAGAATAAGAAACAACAGCAATAAAAGAAGCAATGGAAATAAAAAATGCTACATACTAAAATAACACAAGTAATAAAAGTTACACGCTGAAAGCTTTTTTGAACAAGTGGAAATAAAAAGGCAATGGAAATTAAAAAATGTTACATATTAAAATACCAGAAGTAATAAAAGTTACACACTGGAAGCTTATTTGAGCAAGTGGAAATAAAAAGGCAATGGAAATAAAAAATGCTACATACTAAACTACCAAAAGTAATAAAAGTTACACACTGAAAGCTTTTTTACACACTGAAAGCTTTTTTGAACAAGTGGGTCTTCAGTCTGGTTTTGAACAGAGTCAGATCAGAGGTGGCACGCAGCTCAAGGGGGAGGCTGTTCCAGGCTTTTGGGCCGGCAACAGAAAATGACCGGTCTCCCCATTGTTTGTACCTTGAGCGAGGCACCTCCAGCAGGTGTTGACTGGCAGAGCGTAAATCTCTGCCGGGCTGATGGGCTTTCAAAAGTTCTGAGATGTACAGAGGAGCAAGTCCATTCAGAGCTTTGAAAACAAACAGGAGCAGCTTGAACTGTATCCTGAACTGAACTGGGAGCCAGTGTAGAGAGGACAGGACAGGAGTGATGTGCATTTAAAAACAAGAAGAGTTATAATTAACTATAAATAACTAGTTATAATTACACGAATGCTGATATTCAGATTATTGTTTCCTCGTTTATACTTTTACAGTTCATTATTTGCAGTCAGACTTTGTGACGTTTATCTGTATTACAATAACAATTTTTTAAACACATAGAAACACTTTTAACAAAAAACTTACTTGCATATTAAGATATTTTTAACTCTTAAAAATAATGTTCTCTGAACTCTGCGCATGCTAACTTGATTTTTGTCTTCCTGTTTCTTTTAGCTACAGTCTTGCTAAATATAGTTCCCTTTCAGTCGTTCTCTCGGTGCAACACGATTGCTATGGGAATCAGCGCCTCTGCGCGGTTACCTGAAGTAATACACTAACGCCTTTACGGCGATGGTGTCAGCTTCATGCCAGAGGTCCCACCCTCTGGGTATTTAAGCGGCTGACGCCCATCCATCTTTCTCTTATTGCCCTTCACCTCGCTTGAACCTGAAACACTCTTATCGGATCTTCTCTGTATTTTCATCGCTCGACCAGAGGTGAGCTCGCTCCCTACACAGAGCATACCGTGAATCTTTTCCTGCGGACTGCTGGGTTGGCGAAAGCTGGTCCGGCACATTTTTCTTCACCCCGAAGTTTTCTTCTCCTCTCTCCACAGACCGCTTCGCTCGACGGCGCTGACTGCGCGACACCGCTACCCTGCTAAGTAGCAGGCTAGCCGGCGAAAGCGACACGAGGAGGAAGACGTCTCCGGACGACATTAGCATTGCTAACGGGCTTAACTCTTCTCAGCCATGGCTCCTGAGAAGGTAATGCGAAAACCCAAAACTCAAAGGAGACCAGCAGGCCAGTGAGCCCCAGCTCCCGTGCCTTTTCTCTTCTACTTTTCTATTGCTCGGTTAGCGAACGCTAACTGCAAGGCACGCTACCTGCTAAGCTAACGAAGCTAACAGGCCAGCAGCCGCGAGCAGCTCAGCAAGAGGACATCCCTGGACGAGGAACTCTGGCAGGCTGTGAGCTCCGGCTCCCGAACCTGCTTCAGCGGATCTGGCTACCCCCTTTTTTTCAGCAGCGGACACCCACGAGGCCTGTCCGGTCTGCTCAGGGATGCTACATGCAAGGACACTCAAAGTTTTTCTCGCGGATGACCCCGGAGAAAGGAGAGTGGAAATGGAGTAACCCCGCTGCTATCTGGCTAGCTCCCACGGTTAGCATGGCTAACCAGGAGCACCCACGACAACACGGGGCGGAGGACAGCACTGCTAACACAATTAGCACAGCTACGAGCGGACAACGAAGGACTCCATTGTGAGGTATGTGAAAATGCTTGGCCTAGCTTGCTAGCTAACCTCATATTTTGCCTGTTTCGCTATCCTGTCCGGCCAAATCGACGGTAGAATTCATCGCATAACTAAGTACTTTTTTACCGACGCTGCGTTGCTCGAGGGCCCGTTTTAGCACCGCTAGCGAGCTCATGAGTACCTCTACGTTTAGCCCCGGCTAACAAGGAGACTCTCTGTCCAGCACAGTCCAGGAAGAGGAATTTCAGCTACCTGTTCAGCTGACCTACCTGGTAGTTTTCCTATGCCTACGACGGAACATTGTGTTGCTGAGAGCTTATCCACCCATGAGGCTATGGATGACTCTCTGACGTTAACCATGTCAGGGCCCGAGGGGCCCTGGTGAGATGGACAAGGGCAAGTGGCCTCGGTATCGCAGGCCCACCAGGCAGAAAAGCTACAGGAGCTGCAAGGGGCCACCAGCAAAAGAAGAGGAAAGGAGATGCCCCTGCACCATTACAGGCGCTCTGACTCACAGAAGGAGAGAAAATGCCGAATTTTTACCACCAGTACCTGTGTTTAAGGAGCACAGACTAGCTGGTTTGGAACGTTTAAACATACAAGAACACTCAGACCCTTGTGTAATAAAGGGAAATCGCCTTCCAAACACGACAATAAAATCTCAGACTACTGAATGCGTCCTGGTCCCAAAATGGGAACAGGGCTTCAGGTTTGCCCGCTCACGCAGTACGGGAACCTGACCTTTTGAGCCCAGACTTCACTTGTAAAATACTACAAGGAGCTGGTGGTATGTGTGTGTGTACACTAAACATAACTCGTCTACTGTATGTGTAATAAAAAACAAACACTGTTTCATGCATATACAAGAATGAAAGTACCAGAGCACAGACTGCCCTGGTTCTTGACTCACCACTTTTGTGAGACACAAACTACGGGTCATCACAACGGATGCGTTGTGGGCTCAAGCTACAGTTCATCAAGGGACCCCCCCCCCTTTTTTTTCGTGGGGGTGCTGCGTTCGGACATTAACCCAGCACGCGCACACGTGCTGAGGGAGGAAGTGTCAACGATGCTGCAGAAAGGAGTAATAAATATTGTTCCAGAGCACAAACCATGCTCCGGTCAGCGCAGCAAACTCTTCCTGGTGCCCAAAAGAGATGAATCCCTGAGACCGGTCCTGGATCTCAGGACTCTGGGCAGGAAAACAAGAATTTTTCAAGTTCAAAATGCTGTCACTGCAGCAGGTCCCCCAGTCCGTGAGACCTGGAGACTATGCATGTACAGTGGATTTGAAAGACGCCTATTTCCATGTGGGCGTCTTGAGGAGATACAGGAAATTCCTCCGGTTTGCCTTCGAAGGGAAAGCTTATGAATACAAAGCCTTACCCTTCGGTTTGAAGACTGCTCCTCGTACATTTACTAAATGTCTGGATGCAGCCCTGACCCCTCTTAGGAATCAAGGAGTCAGGATTATGAACTACCTGGATGACCTCCTGGTTTTTGGCCGGAAGCAGAATGCAGGCCCAGTCACACTCCTGCAGGGTGATCTCTCACCTGGCGTCTCTCAGTTTTGTCATAAACCTACAAAGGAGTGACCCAACCCCATCACGGATTACCGTATTTCTGGGAGTGCAGGTCTACACCATCCGGTACAGGACATGGCTCTCGGAGAAACGTGTTTCCTCGATTCGCCGTTGCCTGGCAAAAGTTTAAACTGAATCAACGGATTCCTCTGTAAACATGCCAACGCCTTTTAGACCTCTTGGCGGAAGCCATACCCTGTGTGCCACACGCATTGCTGAAGATGCGGGCCCTGCATATATGGCTAAACCAACAAAAACAACCTGCCCCCCGTCTGGGTGAGCAGGAAAGTTTAGAATCATTTCAAAGTGCCTGAGGGCCCCGGAACCTTGTAGGGACCTGTCTGTGTTCACAGATGGGTTCCCGTAAGGTAGGGTGTCATCCCGTGTGGTCATCACGACGGACACCTCAGAAACAGGATGTGGAGGCAGTCTGCAGAAATCAGTGTAGTGATACACCTCATCTCTGATATTGTAGGCTTGACCTTCAAGTACACCTCTCTGCATCTCTCTGAAACTCTAAGTGTTACACCTTCTTGAAGCCCTCAAGGAGACGAGTGGACACTTATATTTGTTACAATTATTTTGGATTAATGGACACTAATTAATCAGATTGAACTTTCTCTTTAATGTGTGTTAATTCAGAATTGATCTACAGTATATTTTTGTCATTTCAATGATGATCTGTTACTTGCATGAGTTTGACCCTTCTGCTGGTTTTATTTCTGCAGAGCAAGCAGGCTCTGATTCTAAGGCACAGTTCAGGGTAAACTGTTAGCTGTTCACTTCCTTCTCTGTTGTGTCTTCAAGCTAGACTCAACAGGCTAGTCTATCTGGCTGTTTATGTAAACAGTTTTCCTGTTGTCCGTCAAGAGACGTTTCTACCTATGGAATTAAACTTCCATCTTTTATTTTGTTAAAACCAGCCAATAGTTATTAAGGAGGTGGGTCAGACCCCGCCTCCCATATAAAGGTCATTTCCTGCATTTTTCTTTAGTGCTTTTGGAGAGAACTAGCTCACAACTTGCTTCTCTCCTCTGGGAAAGCTGGAGACGTTCCGGTCATTGTGTCAACTAGACCCACGTCTCAGCTGGAGTCATGGCAAAGCCTTGCTGTGCCTTGAAACACTCATTTCTGAAAGAATTTGTTTTCGGAAGTTTTATTTTGAAAATCAGTCAGTGCGATTGGCTCTGTTCCTGCCGGTGAAAGCGTGCTCTCGCTCGTCTGATCCAGCCATACACGCACGAAGTTCTCAGCCCTCATCTCCTCTAGACGTATCGTCACCAGGTAAAGAGGCGTGTTTGTATGCTGCACGTGTCGGAAGTACAGCTGGACCTGTTTGGGAAAAGGCTGCCACCCTGGTTGGTTCAAAATAATCAACTTCAGTTAACTTAGCTTTCATCTTCTTCCTCCTATTTCTTATTTTTCATAAGCTATTAATCTGTCAAGTAAATGTACCAACAGAAAAGTTCCTAACTGTCTGTTTGTTTTAATTTGAATTCTTGTCAACGTAGTTAGTAAATCAGAGCTAATATCGATACAAATGTTTAATGTAATTTTTGTGATAGTTTCAATAAAAGGTCTATTTTCTGGTAGACCAACATAAGTTGAAGTCTCTTGTGAAGTTACATTTCTGGCTAATCACATCACAGATTTATTGATTTATTCTGAAAAAGTTGAGACCCCGTGAAACTGATGGTAGATTTGTGTAGATAAAATCTGCTCGGATCTTTCATCCAAACTATAGGTGAGTCAGTAAACTGACCTCGTAAGTGTTTAATTACACAAACGGCCTATAGATTTATTACATCAGAATGCCCTAGGCCTCTGGAATGAGCAGGAAGCAAGATTGTACATCAACTTACTGAAGTTGTGGGCCGTATTCCTGTCAGCAAAACACTTCTTTGGTAAAGGTCTGATTGCGAGACAGCACGTCCTGGTGTAATCAGATAACAAAACCACGGTGTCCTTTATTGACTGGGAAGGGGGGACGAGATCCCAAGCCCTCCTCAGTCTGACACAGAGGATGCTCACATGGTACGCTCCAGGATTATTGTCGCTCAGGGCGACTCATGTTCCGAGTGAACTGAGTTACGGAGCGAATGCCCTCTCAAGAGGGTCTCTTTTGGAATCAGAATGAAGACTGAACCCACGAGTCGTGGATCAGGTCTGGTGATGGTTTGGAAGAACCTCGGTGGACTTGTTCCCATGCGGAGCCAGCTCACAATGTGACCTCTACTTCTCAATGTTCAGGGATACCATGGCAGTTGCCTTCTTACAGAGACCTGCTGACTCAGGCACGTGGGCAGCTTCTATACCCACGTCCATAGCAGTGGCAGCCTTCAGCCTGGCCACTGAAGGGAAATGGCTGAGGGCCTAAGGCCTGATTGTCTTTGTTCCAACAACAACAGCATACACAAGGGATACCTTTGGTGTTTATGTTTACTTGGGAGATGCTTCTGTGGAAGGGTTCCCCTCTCCTCTGACAGTTCTCCAACATCAGGATGGGCTTCTTTGACAGTCCTAGTAGTTGTCTGTTCAAGAAGCAGATGAGGGGCTCGTGCGTGCCCCTTGTACATAAATTTTTCCCCCTGGGGACCTGGAAGGTAACCCCGTGCTTGAACTGGGTTTTCTACCTCCATATTGTCATCTGATTGCTAGTGATGTAATAGGTCCCTTGCTCTTTTCCTCCTGTTTCTCGGGATTTCCAGGGAAAAAGGAGATGATGAGTAATCACACTAGCAGAGGACACTTATACTGTCTCTAGCTGGTGTTTTCGTCTATGTGTCCAGCGGTAACATCAGGCTGATGTTTCTACATGTGGCATTTTCCTTCTCAGGCTGTGCTCTGGAGAGCAACTGGGAAATGCCTGCCGTATTAGGGCAGATGTTCTCACATGCATTTTGCTGAGCATTTCAAGGGCGTGAATGGATTATGTTCCCATAGCAATCGTGTTACACCGAGAGAACAACTGAAAGGGAACTGAAAGTTATGCACCATAACTCATGTTCCCTGAAGGAAGGGAACGAGGTGCAACACAGCTGGCCCATTCAATGCTGAAAGCTCGGTGAAGTGCATTTTAGAGAAAGATGGATGGGCGTCAGCCGCTTAAATACCCAGAGGGCGGGACCTCTGGCGCGACGCTGACGCCGTCGCCGTAAAGGCGTGAGTGTATTACTTTAGGTAACCGCGCGGAGGCGCTGATTCCCATAATAATAATAACAATAATAATGAATTCCATTTATAATGCACTTTTCATTAATAAAAATCTCAAAGTGCTACAAAGTGTAATAAAGCAAAGATCAAAATAAAACAAGTGATAAAATCAAATAAAATCAATAATAATATCGACTAAGATCAAAGATAAAATCATGTGGATGCAGATTAGGCTTGCTTAAAAAATAAATAAAATAAAACAAGTGATAAAATCAAGTAAAATCAATAATGATATCAGCTAAGATCAAAGATAAAATCATGTGGAGGCAGAATAGGCTTGCTTAAAAAGAAAGGTCTTTATGCTGCTTTTAAAGTCAACCAGTGACTGTGGAGCTCTCAGGTCATCAGGGAGGGAGTTCCACAGGCGGGGGGCAGCCACACAGAATGCTCGGTCTCCCATGGTCCTCAATTTGGTCCGAGGAATATGAAGGAAATTACTGTTCTGTGATCGTAGAGACCGGGTGGATGAATATGGTGCAAGAATGTCCTTTAGATAGTCAGGTGAAGTGCCGTGCAAGCATTGATGTGTAATGAGAGCAGTTTTGTACTGAATTCTCAGTACAAAACTGAGGTCCCGCCCTCTGGGTATTTAAGCGGCTGACGCCCATCCATCTTTCTCTAAAATGCACTTCACCGAGCTTTCAGCATTGAATGGGCCAGCTGTGTTGCACCTCGTTCCGTTCCTTCAGGGAACATGAGTTATGGTGCATAACTTTCAGTTCCCTTTCAGTCTGGTCTCTCAGGGCAACATACTTGCTATGGGAATTGCGCCCCCGCGCGATTACCTGAAGGAATATACTCATGCCTTAACGGCAGGGACGTCATCGCCGCGCCAGAGGCCCCACCTTCTGGGTACTTAAGCGGCTTGCGCCCTTCCATATTTCTCTTTTTTGCCCTTCACCTCGTTAAACCTGAACTACTTCTTCGCGGGACTTCTCTGTTGCTTCAATGCTCAACTTGAGGTGAGCTTGCTCCCTGCACAGAGCGCACAGAGAATTATTCCTGCGTACTGCTGGACTAGCGAAAGCTAGTCCGGCACATTTCTCTTAACCCCAAAGTATTTCTTCTCCTCTTTCTACAGATTGCTTCGCTCGACGGCGCTAACTACGCCACAGAAAAAGGCTATTATGCTAACTCCTAGTGGCCTAGCCAGCGAAAGCGACGCGATGGAGGAAACATTTCAAGAAAAAAAGAAAGAAGATTCTGGAAGGACTTGCCCACCTCATCTCGGACATGCCTCCGGAGAAACTAAAACATAAGGCGAGACTTCCAAGGAAAACCAACGGGACGGCGAGCCCAACCTTGCGCGCCTGTCCCAGCGGATGTGGCTTTTCCCTCGCAGCAACGGACACCCACGAGGCCTGTCCAGTCCGCCTGGGAATGCTTCATGCAAAACAGCACTGGATACGCCCGCCTTTTGCCCACACTGCATCCTCATGATGGATGCGGTGCTGCGGCATCGGGTTGACCTCGTCGCCAAAGCCATGGGCAACTCAACGACACCAGCGGACGTGGACACCACGGAGCCCCTCACTCCCACGCCGGAGTTAGAGAACATGGCTCTACATGACAGCACACATGTTGAATGGGGTGACAGCCCTGACGTGCTGGCTCCCATGGTGGACCTAACAGTCGAGTTCGACACCCGTGGCATGATGAACGAGGACAAAATCTCGATCTCAGCCTCGGGCGAATTTTCAACGGAGGAGGCAGACGTGGAACTGGAGGATCAGGGTGAAGACCTCTCCCAGACCCCAGTACCTGTGCTCCCAGAAACTGACTTTTCTTTCCCTGCTCTGTTCGACCTGTGCCACAGAGCGACGGACGTGTTGCATATCCCATGGCCTGAACCTCCTCCGCCTCGCCAACAGGTCACGAGGCTGGCAAGAAACAATTTTTTCTCGAAGCAGCAGGCCGCCACGAGGCAAAAGATGCCAGTGTTCCCGGACTTCCTCACAGAACTAACTCGCACCTGGACTCAACCAAGAGCCCCTATGCTCCTTCCCCTCTCACAGTTCCTCGATGTAGACGGGATGGAGGAAGTGGGAATAGCTAACGTGCCTCAGATTGAGGACACATTAGCGTCTCACCTGGCTCCTAAATCATCAGGAACAAAACCAACTCTTCCCAGCAAGGCTTGTCGAGCCTCAGCGTCTCTACTCGAGAAATGCTACATGGCTTAGGGACTCACGGCACATGCCAAGAACGCGTCCGCATTAATGCAAGCTTACCTGGCCGAAAAACTGCAACAGCACCAAGCAACAACGGACAAGCAGATGGATGCCGAATTACTGGATGAAGCCCGCAGAGCAACAGATTTTGTACTCCATATGATGGGGACAGCTGCTGTTGCATAGGGCAGGGGAATGGCTGAAGTGGTCATCGTGATCCGCCACCTCTGGATGACTTTAACGGATCTCCCGGAGGGACAAAAGGTGCCTTTTCTCCACCACTCGATAGAGCCGACGGGATTGTTTGGTAAAGCTTTGGAACGAATTCAGACCAAGCTGGACCAAAGACGCAGACAGGCGGAAGCTCTCCGGGTGGGCATTCCCCGGAGAAGCTTCGTCCCCCCCTCCCCCAAGGGAGTCTGCTAGAAGCAGAGCTGCGCAGTCTCTGCACCACTCAGCAATGCGTACCCCACCGCAGAAGCGGCCAGCATACGAGGAGGAGCCCAGGCAGAGACCCCCACAGGGCCAACCTCGTACCGAGCACGCATGGAGCAAAAACAGGTTTGTCCCGCGCCAGGTGAGCAAACACAGGGCCTCCTCGGCGAATCGGGACAACAGACAAAAACGTGCCTGATGAACCAGGTCCACGTTTCCACGTTACACGATCACCCGCCCATGTGGTAACGGGAATGATCCCCTCATGTCCAGACTTTGCTTGTAACACAGTACAAAAAGCTGGTTTATTTACAGCAGGTGTGCCCAACCAGTCGCTCGCGGGTGACCGGTCGCCCGCCAGCTGGTTCCCAGTCGCCTGCGAAGCGCAACCTGTCTAACAGCTGACAAGCCAGTTGTCAGCTGTTAACAAGGTGAAATGTCCATTGCTAAGCTTCATTCTGACTCTGGCAGAAGTGGTGGAGGTGACATGTCCGCTGCTAAGCTTCATTCTAACTCCGGCAGAAGTGGTGGAGGTGGAGGGTGGAAGGAGTGACGATATTCCAATGCGTAGCTACGCTTTCCTCAGCCCTCCCCATCTTGTATGCTCACAGACATAGTCTCGCGAGTTTTGGGTGCGGTGACTCACGAGACTTTAGGACAGCAGTGGAGCGCAGTAAACATGGATGCAAAACTAGCGAACAAGCAAACGAAAACTTATTATTTTCACACAGAATGGGAGGAGGATTATTTTTTTTTTGTTTATTCTAATTCGAAGTCTATTTGCCTCATCTGTAATTCGAGCGTTGCCTTACTCAAAAAGTGTAACTTGGAGCGGCATTTCAAGACGATGCACAAACGATTTGAGACAGATTTCCCTCCTAAAAGTTGTTTAGGCTACGGACTCAGAAAGTGCAGGAGCTAAAAAACAAGTTTGCAACCCAGCAATCGATCTTCACTCGGCCCAGCACAAAAGGTAAAGCTGCTACAATCGCCTACTACCGTGTTAGCCGCATACTGGGTCAACATAACAAGTCTTTCAGTGATGGAGAAGTTATGAAATAAGCGTTTATTATTCTGCATTATTCACATGGATAATTGAGCATAAATCAGGATGATATTCTGTGTTATTCACCTGGATTATTGATCATAAATCAGCATGGTATTCTGCATTACTGTATTCAACTGGATTATTGAGCATAAATCAGGATGATATTCTGTGTTATTCACCTGGATTATTGATCATAAATCAGCATGGTATTCTGCATTAATCAACTGGATTATTGAGCATGAATCAGGAAGATATTCTCTGTTATTCACCTGGATTATTGATCATAAATCAACATGGTATTCTGCATTATTCAACTGGATTATTGAGCATAAATCAGGATGATATTCTGTGTTATTCACATGGATTATTGAGCATGACTCAGGATGTTATTCTGTGTTATTCACATGGATTATTGAGCATGCATCAGGATGTTATTCTGTGTTATTCACCTGGATTATTGATCATAAATCAGCATGGTATTCTGCATTATTCAACTGGATTATTGAGCATAAATCAGGATGATATTCTGTGTTATTCACCTGGATTATTGATCATAAATCAGCATGGTATTCTGCATTATTCAACTGGATTATTGAGCATGCATCAGGATGTTATTCTGTGTTATTCACATGGATTATTGAGCATGCATCAGGATGTTATTCTGTGTTATTCACATGAATTATTGATCATAAGCGTTTATTGAGGCTGCAGATGCGCTCTTTCGTGATTTTAAAAATAAAAGTGAGATCGTAGCTGCTATTAAAGACGTGTAGTTGTCCAGACAAACAGTGACATGGCGATGTGAGGGAATGGCTGTGGATGTGGTGGAGCAGCTAAAAAAGCACGTGGAACAATGTGAGTGTTTCTCTCTTCAGTTTGATGAGTCAACAGACATGGTGGACGTAGCACAGCTGTGTGTTTTTATCAGAATGGCCTTTGCAGACATGAGTGCAAAAGAGGAGCTGCTCACCATCTTGCCTTTGAAGGGACACACAAGAGGAGAAGATATTTTTAATGTGTTTATGGAGTTTGTTAATAAAAGCAACTTGCCCCTCTATAAACTAATTTCTAATTTCTATAACAACTGATGGCGCTCCAGCAATGACCGGTCACACCAGTGGATTTGTTGCACTCTGCAAGCAGAATGATGCTTTCCCAGACATTTTGCACTACCACTGCATCATCCATCAACAGGCCCTGTGTGGGAAGATGTTTTTGATACTGAGACTGGACGAGTAGCTCTCGGCAAAATGGCGACTTCAAAAGTAGCTCTTGGTTCAAAAAATGTTGGGCACCCCTGATTTGCAGCATGCACAAATCATGCTTTCTCTGCTGTGAGTGACATAGAATCATGTACGTCATTGCATATAAGCACGAATAAAGTTCATGAAACAGCTCCTCTCTGTTTTATTGACTCAAAAACAACAACAACAACAACATACAATCTTGAGCAAAACAGGTCCTTCTGGCCTGCAAGCCGTCATAATGGGAGAGGGCCTTTTCCCCCCTCTCCCTCACTGCCCATGGGGTATTAGCATAATTAATAAACCCCAGCAGAGTGCCTCTTATTCGTCTGCAATGAGCAGACACAGAGGCGTCTGCGAACCCCCCCCCCCACACCTCTCAGGGAGACAGGTAAGGAGGGTCACGTGCTCAGGCCCTCGTCCCGTTGTGAACGATGGGACAGCCAATACACTAACCAGACGAACACGTGACATGTCCGCACCTCAGGGAGGCAAGCTGACAGAGTCTGACAACGGGGGGCTACATCAGACGCCCTCAGGCAGCCACAAACTTTACACCTTCGCAGCAGTGACTGTGTTCAGCCTGCTGTGGATAAAAACAAGTCAGAGCCGAATCAGATCTCTCTTCCTGTTTTTCGAAGGGGACTGATCTCCTTATCACTAAATAATCTGAAGTCTGCCAAACCAAAAGGAACACCCCCACGTTCTCACGTTGCAACCGCTCCTTTGTTATTACGAGGGACACGCAATGCCCAAGCAGTACTCAGACAGCACGTGACCTCCCGCTCTGTGCTGATCCGAATCTGCTTTCAAAAATAATTCTCCCAACGGGTGAAACACAGACCTCGGTCGGTTTACCTGGTACCAACGCTCCATTAAAGCCAAGGACCAGTAGACTGGACCACCCAAGAAAACGGATTGGAGTCAGGAGATCTGCTCGTTTACGTAACTCGCAACCTCACAGCAGGACTCCAAATTTGGAGGAGGAAAATAGACTTTCTGTTCAAAACCTGTCTAATAAGGATGACAGGTTACATCTGCCCTCAATTAACCCTAAGCAGGGTAACTTGGGAGCACATCAGCAAGGAGGCCTCCAAAGGTGGGCGAATGAACGCTAGGGAGCGCTAAAGCGCTATTCCGCTTACAGTGGACCTAAACTTTTTGTCAGCGTTTTTGTGAATTGACTAACTTTTATAATTCATAAGCGGATTTGTGCTATTTTTATTTAAAATGCAGTACCGCTAATAACTAATTATCTATCAGTAAAAACCAATAAACTTATTTACAAGCTCTTATGCTGCTTGTTTTACCTTTTTCCCCACCGTAAGAGCAGAGAGGGAGGGTTGGAGGGAGGGTTGGAGGGGGGAGGGAGCAGAGGGGGGAACAGACTGGATCTACCATGTAGGTAAATGATGCCGTTGCCTGGGGATCCCATCAGCATGAGGCCCCGGCCCCGCCGCGCCCCGGCCAGTCACCTAATTCCTAACATTGATCCTGCTTGTTAATCTACATTTAACATAAAAATAATTATAGTTACGATGAAAACAATCAT